>CM052338.1:3612939-3624018 GCA_028455595.1 Lasioglossum vierecki
AGAAATTGAAGGGTGTGATGAGCAACCTTGATTGCCTATGAAGGGTTGATTTTTAGATCTAGCACAACTAATTTTGTCTTACAGTTTTGTTAATACACAAAAGCGTGTCCGTTTCTCCTAAAGGTTCGTAGCTTGTTGGAATTGCAGGACGAAACTGATCGGAAAGTCGAGTCTCGATGGTCCACCGAATGAATTTTCGAGGCACGAAGATCGCTTAACTCAAGCTTTTTTCCTCGATCATTCCCGACACGCCCCGCAATTTCCCTTCGTCGCGATGCCAGAGTGCTATCGATCGAAGGGTAGACGAAGGTAACTAGTTTTCGGTTCTAGTTCCGGCTGCCTCGAGACGCGTTCGCACTCGCGGCATTGTTCCACGAGGAAGACATGCCCCGATAAAATGTACGTCGTTCGCGATCAACGGTTTAAGCTCGTCGGATCCGATCGACTTCGATCCTCCGCCGGGAACCAGGCGGGACGAAAGCGTCGGCGGTTAAAAATTCACTTCCGTGTCGATAGATATGACACCCAAGCTTCCAGCGTTTGTTTCGCTGCATATACCTTGTGCGTTTCAATGTTTCACTTAACTAAAATATTGTTTTCATAGAAAAACCGACGAAAAAATTGGTCTTTATATTTTTTAATTGCGAGAAATCTAGCTAAAAATATGACAAAAGAATTGGAGATGGAATCGATAACTCATTATTAAATTAATTTCCAGGATGGTAGTCCTTAAGCTTCGGTATGAGCAATTTAAAAAAAAAATTATTCGCGTAGTAAATCGATCCGTCTAACATCTGGAAAAATCTTAAACTGTTTAATTAGAATTTCCAACTTCTCTATTTTCCGTTATTTTTTTTATTGGAGTTCTATGACCATATTTGTGGTATTTTTCTAATAACAATCATATCAAATACGATATAATTCCGATGATATTTACGTGTCGAATAGACAATTAAAGTTTCGGGTGCAAGGAAGGATAGCGTACCTTGCACTCGAAACTTGAATTGTCTATTACACGAGTAAATATCATCAGATTTATATCATATTTGATATGATTGTTATTAGAAAAATGCCACAAATATGATTATCGAAGTCCCATCAAAAAATAAAGAAGTTGGAAATTTGGATTAACTTAGTTTGATAAACTATATCCGGTTATGGCTGTCGTAAAGAGCGTACATTGGGCGAGGATTAAATACCAGAAATCTTGAGGTCCTAGTCCTGGTGTCACGACAGGAATTGCCTCGATTTCATCGAATTTTTATGGTTGCCGAGCGGAGGAGTGTTGGAAATGTTGCCGCGGCCGGAAATCTTTCGAGGACGAACGAATGGGTCCACTTTCGTCCCCTGGCTTCGGTGAATAATGCAAGCACGCGATTATTTTCCGGACTGCTCGTGATACTCATTTCTCACGAGGTATGGTCGCTCGATGGCTGGAGACCGTCGGCATTGTGACACTTTTATTTCTTCCGGAAGAGTAGGAAAAAGTGGAGGAGGTAGAGGAGAGAAGATGGAGGCAAAAGTTGTTTCTCTGGAAACAACTTGGGGGATCCGTGATCGATAACGCTTCGCGCCCGTAATTACAGCAACGACTAAATTGCATTCCACGGAGTTTGCATTCGATCGTGCCACTACGAGGAAAACCGCCGGAGTAAAGTAACCGTCCTTGTGCTTCTCGTCGTCGAACAAAAACTCGGATTCCGCCGCAGCCACGCTGCTTGCAAAGCATTATAGCCGACGGTTTTCCTCCTGTCAATCATCGTTGAGGCGACAGGACAGTAGCCCCCTTTCTTCCGAACTTTCTTCGAGCACGAAACGAATCCATGCCTCATCGATATTCGATACTTTCGACGCGCTGCTGCCTCGAAACGCCGCACCCTCGCCATTGTTTCTCCGACAGAGTAAATATCGTCACGACTCCGCCGTATTTTCTCTACCGTATCTCATTTGGTTATCACGGAACCCCCCCCCCCCCCCCCGCGGAAATATACAGGGTGGACCGCGTAACGTGATCATCTAAATCATTTAATTATTATCAAGGATCTTCTAGGTGATCCTTGGTAAAATTGGTAATTGAACCAGCGCACAGTGGGCCAGATAAGATAAGTAGGAGGAAATAAATAAAAATAAATTTTTTAAAATACCACGTTTTTAAAAACTGACTAAAAAGTATAAAATAAGTTTTCGTAGTCCCATATAGATTCCTAATCTCTTTTTAGTCCGTTTTTAAAAACGTGGTATTTTTAAAAATTTATTTTCATTTAAATGATTATTTTCTGCTTTTTAGTCTTGTATTAATACTTGTATCACTCATTATTAATACATATGTTCACTAAACTCACTGTAAATTTCACTTGGTAAATAAAGCGATGATATACTATCGATCGTCACGCGGCGACGTACTTTCATGTACTGAGCTCCGTCGGTGCGAAGTGAGCCCGTGGAGTGGGGACAGAGTCAGAGTGCGCGCGCATAATAAGCGCGGAGTGGGGATCGCTGAACGCGATGACGTAGTTTCGCGGGGGGATAAAAAGGTAAATATTTCATTATTATTCTCCCCGAAACGGACAGACTTAAAAAAAAATTTTATTCCACTCGAGTTTCTTGTTATTTCATTCTTCTAAAAATGTATAAGTAAAGGGAACTTTCATCACTGTAATGGTAAAATGAATCATATCACAACGGGTTGAATAATGTTTCTTTACTGGAATTGGAACTCGCTCGGTTTCAAGAAGGAAAAAGTAATTCTGTTTTTTGCGCAACGTGAATGTACAACGTGCTACATCATCCGGTGTCTCGAAATACCTAATTTCCCATTAGGAAAATCCAACGGCGCAGGTTACCCGCAGAAGAATCGAGGGTGTCGCCGCTAGCGATGAGAGAGACGCGTTTTCCACGTTGGCTCGGATTATGCGAACAGTGTCTGCGGGGGTTGAGGTCGTCGATGGAGACATAGAGGGTGGGCAAGGGTGTGAGTATATCGCACAGCGGCTTCCGCGTCGGGGAAAAGCGAATTTAATTTACCGACGACACGTTCGCGGTGTCGAGTTGAAAATGCATGAACGAACGCCGTTGGCTGCCGCTTTTGAAGAGAAAGAAATTGGATCGACGCGTGGCGATGCCAGTTCACCGGGTCGCTTTCAGCGAAAACGGGAAATGGGAACGAAGACTCCGCAGAGGGCCACCAGGAACCGAAAAGCAAATCGAGCATGGACCGGATCGATCTTCTTTGCGCGAGCCGCGCTCAATTTCCACCATCCCCCCTCGCGCGACCTTTAATTTCCTCTGCGATGGCGAACGCGTGAATCGACCTCTCGCACAATTTATGGGGGACCCAAAAATTAAACCTACACAACCTACGAAATAGAACAAAATCTAAATAAATTCGAACGTGTCATTTTTATAGTCCAGTCGTGTATCGTGGTCAATAGGGTTAGGTTCAACATTGTTCCTTAACAGAACATTAGTTTATGTTATCGGCGGTTTGATCCAAAAATAAATAACGTTCAAGAGAAATTTTGCCTCTGAAAAATATTGAATGTTGTACTAAGTGCTTCGCAAGATCAATAATGGCCACAAAATAATTTTTACCGTACTTGCTACGTATAAACAGTCTATATTAAGTATTTAAATGTGTCTTAAACAACATTATTATCGAATTAATTATGGAATCGTTTTTCCTCGACTGGGCGTCGATGTTACAAATTATTTATATATAATGTAAATACAATATAAATACAAAACATAATACAAAAGTTATTTATATAAAAAATTCAATATAAACCTCAGTAATATTAAATTTTCTATATAAATTCCATATACAAAAATTATGTATATGAAAATTCAATATAAACTTCTTTATAAATTCCATATATAAATATTATTTATATAAAAATTGAATATAAACCTAAATAATATTAAATTTTCTATATAAATTCCATATACAAAAATTATTTATATAAAAATTCAATATAAACCTTAATAATATTAAATTTTATGTATAAATTTGACATTCAAAAAAAATTTTTTTATGTTAAAGCAATTTTCCAGCTACGAAAATCGACGAATTTGGTGTTCCTCGAAAGCAAGTGAAACGACCGGTTGGATAAAAAGTCACGACGCATTTTCAGCACGCTTTCGTCCGTCCCATTGTTCCTCGAAAGCTCCCCAGCAATTATTCTCCAGCGAATCCCGCGTATCTGTCTCTTCTCCCGACTGTTTCCCTAGGGAGTCGCGGGTTTTCGATCAAAATTAGCCAGCTGGAAATCCTCGACGTAGGTGTACACAGTGCACACCTTTCGCGAAGCTTTCCGCATCGTTACGACGGGTAGGGTGCGGGCTATAGTGATCGATGGCCACTCGTCTGACGGCGGCTATGTGAGAGCAGAGGCCACCGAAACCGGGTAAACTCGTTCGAATTTACGACAAGGCAGTGAACGATCGCTATGATTTTGTGGTAGAAATTTTAAGGATACATTACGACCACGAGGTTCCTTATGGTGAAATCGATACTCGAGCATCGTCGCGTGTTCAGAGCTCACGCGAATGCCTAGGAACGTCCGGTGCTAAGAGTTTCAAACTCTTGTATGTGATTGGTACTTCGGTATAACGTCATTGAAAAGTCTGGATATTCACGTTTACGTGTATAGTCTTTAACCTTACGTTTAGGGGAGGCAGCTCCGATGTCCTTGACCTTGACATATATTATCGAGGACAACATTCTCAACAACTTTTGTCATTACAACTACCCGGTGCTCGGTTTTAGTTTCCGAGATAATTGCAAAAAACTATTGCTAGTACTAGTCAACGACCATAGCCTCGCTGCAAACACCGGTTCCCGTGCGATCACCGAAGTTAAACAGTGTTGGACGTGGGCCGGGCTTGGATGGGTGACTGTATGGGTATACAGTATACTTCAGGCGGTGACTTGTCTGGGTACTGGCCACGTGTTGTTGGCAAAAAAGGTGGTTCGGAACCCACCATAAAAAGTAGGTCCCGTTGGATTTGATTGAAATTAGGCGATAGGTGAAATTGGAAAGAGAAGGGAGTGGTGTATGGACTTGAAACCCTAAGGGGACCAAGTATCTTCCTTTATTCTTATTGCTAGTACTAAATTGAATTTTCCGTATTCCTGCACGCTCCGTGGCAATGAGATGAGATGCTCTGTGGAGATGAGTAGTACAACCTAACCTAACCTATCCCGAAGAACTCCAGCCTTCTTCTGGAATTTATTATAGCCATTGGCAGCTGGATTCCTACTATCAATCAAGATTTAAAGAATTTCTAATAGGCGCAGCTCTGAATGAAATCGCAGAAGCAAGAGTTAAAGGCAGAATTACAAATCTCAAAAATTCTGGGAGAATCGCGTTGACGATGACCTTGACCTTCAGATATGTTGTCAAGTACAACATTATCAACAACTTTTGTCATTACAACTTCCCGGCGCTCGCTCTTAGTTTTCGAGATATCTGTAAAAAACAATTGCAAATACTGCATTGAATTTGTCGTGTTCCTGTATAATTATATAGAAAAGCTCTGCGTACTCCGATTTTGATGAAATTTAAATATGTTATGCAGTAACAGATTCTCAAAAACTTTTCCTTTTCCAAAATGACAAAAGTTGTTGAGAATGTTCTCCTCGATAACATATGTGAAGGTCAAGGTCATCGGAGGCTTTATAGAGGCACTGAACATTCTATATAGAGACCGACCTAGTTTTTTGCAATTATCTCGAAAACTAAAACCGAGCACCGGGTAGTTGTAATGACAAAAGTTGTTCAGAATGTTGTGCTTGACAACATATGTCAAGGTCAAGGTCGGAGCTGCCTCCTCCAAACGTAAGGTTTACCTTTTTCTTTGTTGCATTTTTCTTTTTACCGAATAAAATCGAGACAATAGAACGAATATTGTAGGTGACGAAGATGATTGGCTCACGAATAATAAGATGAAGAGAATAAAAACGTTATGCTAGCGTGAAGCTGAAATGACTTCACTAATGAAGCTGAAATCGAGAAGCTGAAACGCGAGTTAAAAAAATACAATTTCACAATAGAAGTCGAAAAATAAATGATTATCTGTCAATTTACCGTTAACACGTTGACCTTTAAGAAAGTTGAATAAAAAGTAATTGCACACAAATATCCAGCACAAGCCTCGTGAAACAGCGTCGATAAAATTGTGAAGGTTCGTTAAGAGTCGTAAGGGTGGTTGCACCGGTGCTAACCGCGTGCAATGTGCAAAACGAACCGCGGATTCGCGATCCCCTGAGAAATTACAGGACGTTCATGCGTGGTTGCCTTCTTTCTCCGACTTTTCACTTCCTCGAACCCTCTGCGCCCGCGTTTTTCACAGCGGTCGGCGTGGAAACACGAAGCAGAGGGCGCGAGAGAGATTTACGAGCGTTTCGCCGCTTGAAAACTGTTATTATATCGATTTCCATCCTTGAAACGGTTATGAAGAACCATTGTTCCGAACGACTGTTATGAACAATCGAAATTTCACCGAAAGCTCTGTCTGCACCCCCATTTTTTTTCGTATAATTTCCCAATACTGTTATTCCTGGGTCTTTCGAGTTTTTGCCAAATCCATCCTTCGTATCCTAGTTTTCTAACAATTCCGTTCGAAGAGTTGTTATTTTTACCTTTCATGAAGAATATTTTTGCAAACAAAGAAAAAAGAATTCTCATTGAATTGTACTTTGTTCAGGGCACAATATTTATATCGATGTATTTTAATTATTCCTATTTGTAACTATTTAATTCTATATTATAATAAAAATATTTATTTTAATATAATATTAATATAATAATTTTATCATATTATATATATAATAATAATATTTATAATATAAAAATATTTATATTGATGTATTTTAGTTATTTATATAGTTTCTATTTATTTATTTTTTGAAATTGTTTTTTATTATTTTTATATTGTATTATATTTTTATTATTTTCTTATTACATTAATATTATATTATAAATTATATTATAAATTATATTATATTATAAAATATATATTATAATATAATATAATACATATAATAAGAAAATAATAAAAATATAATACAATATAAAAATAACAAAAAACAATTTTAAAAAATAAATAAATAGAAACTATATAAATAAATAAAATACATCAACATAAATACTTTTACCGCACACTATGATTGCTATATATTGCCCTCGTCCGTCCTATATTAAAATATGCACCAATTATATGGCCCCCAAAAAGCTCGAAAAGAGTACCGCATAAATTTCTCAGGTGTTGTTCATATAAGCTAAATAATCCAGTGTCATTCTTTGATCATGATTGCTACGCAATAATAACTACAATGAATCTAGAGCCCATTATCTGCTCGAAGAATAATATCCGACCAGAGCTTTATTCTAAATTTAATTAATAATCGTATTGATTATTCCTCTCTACTTGCGCGAATCAATTATTCTGTACCGGAACGTGAACTGAGAACAAGTGCGGCTTTTCAAACACTTAAAGCGAAATCTACTTATGGATTAATTAATCCATTAAATCGCATTATTCATTTTGTTCGTGGAATCTTTGCAAAATTTTCAAATGCAACTACGCGAAATTATATGATAATACCTATCGATTGTACCAGTATTATATTATTATATTTTATTATTTTTTTTGTGCATAGCTCTTCTTTCTTATTAAACGAGTAGTTTTGTATCTTTATTTCTTTTAATTGTAAACACTTATATCAAAGGGCTTCAGTTCGTCTATAACAAATAATAATAATACATACTGAGTATAATAATAATAAATACTATTGCAAATTCTTGCACTATTTATAATCGTGTTGATTTTGTTCACCAATTCTTTATTAAATTTTAATAAAGTGCATGTCCCTTCTTTGTTGTTGTCAAACAAGTAGTCTTATATTTTTTCTTTGTTATTGTTAACAGTTTTGTAAAAAAATCTCACTCTGTTTATAATAAATAAATAATAAATAATAATAATAAATACTGAGTATAATAATAATAAATACTACTGCAAATTCTTGCACTACTTATAATCGTGTTGTTTTTTCCACCAATTCTTTATTAAATTTTAATGAAGTGCATGTCCCTTCTTTGTTGTTGTCAAACGAGTAGTCTTATATTTTTTTTCTTTGTTATTGTTAACAGTTTTGTAAAAGAATCTCACTCCGTTTATAATAAATAAATAATAATAATAATAAATACTATTGCAAATTCTTGCACTATTTATAATCGTGTTGATTTTGTTCACCAATTCTTTATCAAATTTTAATAAAGTTTATGTCCCTTCTTTGTTGTTGTCAAACGAGTAGTCTTATATTTTTTTTCTTTGTTATTGTTAACGGTTTTGTAAAAGGATTTCACTCCGTTCATAATAAATAAATAATAAATAATAGCACTTCGATTCTACGAGCTTGATTCCCAAGTTGATACCGAATTTGTGAATCCGGATATCGAAGAGAGCCGGACGCGAATCTGCCGAGCAAAGATCAATCGGATCGGGGCCAGTCGAGGCATACGAATCATCGAAATAAATTGCATAACGCCGTGACACCGATACAAAGTGCACCAAACGCTTTCGAATCTCGGAATAAACTATTATCGTCCCGGAAGAGTATCGAGCTTATAAATATCCGCGCGGAGAGAAGAGCGATACGGTGCGGGAAAATGCGTCGTCGATCCGCGCTCAAGTCTCGACAAGCGCGAATAATTTTCACGAACACAAGCCCGAATGAAACATTCGCGATTTATCCGGCATTTGCAAGAAACCTCTTCGCGCCGATAAAGCGCGCGTCCTCTCGCGTAATCCTCGCGGATTCGCACCGACGACGACCGACTATCCGAAAGCTCCCGGGCGCTTAAGTCGACGAGAAATAGTCGAATAAATTTCCCGTGCGACGAAGGTGTTTGTCCCCCACTTCGCCCCCGACAAAAATATGGAGAAAAAGTCGTATAAATCGATGCGGCGGCGGCCCCGCGCGAACCAGAGGAAAAAACTTCTTCGGGGAACGGTGTACAACGTTTCAGAGCATCCGTGGCGCAGGTTCGTCGCTCGTTTTATCTCAACGAGCCACGCCTCCCACGCCCAAGGATAAAGGACCAAAGATACTTCTCCGAGGAGCCCGGTTTCCCGGTCTTTTTCCTTTTCTCTCTTTTAGGACGACCCGCTGCGCGGTATTTTCATAAATCAATAATAGAATGTCTATTTCGTTCGGGATCCTTCACGACTTACACCGAAACACGAATTTAACAATCGCGCAACGCTGTTCAAATTTCATTTTCGGAACTTACTCATTTGAATTTAGGGATTTATTGTAGGGACAAGGTTCAACTATTTCAAGGGGCTTGGTGTGTAGTGGACGGAATTTCTTCTAAAGGTTATTTCTCTAATAAAATTCCAAGATCTTCAATGTTGTTTTTTTTTTAAATTGATACCTCATATTTTTCTTTTAGCGATCTTACACATCATGGAAAGACAAATCCAACGAATACCATGACCACCCCATTATGATCGTGTATTCTAAAGATATTCGTGTATGAAAGTATCTAACAAGATTCCAAAGTAATCGATGTTTATTTTTTTTAATTGGTACCTCATATTTTTCTTTTAGCATTCTTGCACATCATGGAAAGACAAATCCAACGAATACCATGACCACCCCATTATGATCGTGTATTCTAAAGATATTCGTGTATGAAAGTATCTAACAAGATTCCAAGGTCATCGATGCTATTTTTTTTTTAATTGGCACCTTATGTTTTTCTTTTAGCGTTCTTACAAATCACGGAAAGACAAATATTATTCTAAAGTATTATTATAACAGTATTCTAGAAATATTCGTATATGACAGTATCAAATACCGTGTCTTTCAAACACACAATCTTGAGCTCGAATAAACGGAACAGTGTGATTATTATATTCGTTGGATACAATTGTTTATGCTTCGCAACAACATCGAAAGAAAAGTACAAGGTTAGCTACAATGTAGCATCTAAAATTTTCAAACGTCACCCCTGTATATGATGAAGTAATTTTTGCAATTAAATATGTTACAAGTCCACGACCGCGAAATATACCCGAGCGTTCGACACATTCGAATTGGTTTACATTCGAAGCTCCGAATTGCAGTCACGATAAACAGTTGTCGACAGACAGTGTTTGGCAAATAGTCAGTCCAATCTTCTTGATCGTAAACAGTCGACTGGACAGGAATGCGATTGAACGATTTCAACACGCGGAATCGATCGAGGAACCCGATCGACCTCGGCTCGACCTTTCATCCCAGAACGTCCACAATTAAACTGTTATCACCATTGTGCCATTATCAAGTGGCGGTACGCGATTGCTCGTGATTTTTTCTGCACCGCCGTATCTCGCGGTTCATTACGCAAACGCGAGGCATGCGGCGGCTACTGTGAATTTAATTCCTTTTTCATCGGTCTGATCGTTTTTCTATGGCAGGCACGCGTAACGCTTCTTAATTATAGTTTTATCTGGATCTCCTTTCACCAGCGATCGCTGACCACTGTTATCCGCTGTGGCGTCGATGATTCGACGGGAAAAGTTCCGCAAACGCGGATGCGGTTTATCTGACGCAATGTTTTCACTTTTCGACGCTTGATCGACTCTTGACGATTCGCCAATTTTCCATCCTTACAAAAAGTAAGTGTCCCTACACAAAGAAAAACGATCCATTCAAATTGATTTTCTAGTAGTTCAAGTTGTTAGCCACCGTCTCTGTCAGGTTCGGTAAGACACTAACGTTGGCCCCAAAAAATTGCCCCCAAACAATACCTGGTGTTATAAACACATTTAAATTTTCTAGTAGCCAGTTCAACATTGTCTTGACAGTAAAACATCGTCTCTCGATAGAATGCCACTAGATTACTACTCTGGACGAAACGTTTCGAGTTTTGAATTTTTCAGTAGCTAATTCGAAAGCATTAGCTAGATATTTGAACAAGCTCGTCAAAACCGCAGCACTTTGCTTTATTTTAATCTAGCATTAGAATCGAGTAAATCCAACCATTGCTATTATATTAAATGTAATAATTAAAGGACCATCGATCCTCGACA
>CM052338.1:3632160-3677511 GCA_028455595.1 Lasioglossum vierecki
TGGAAACTGTTGAAAAATTGTAATAATGAAACGCTTCATATTATTGTACTATTATTTTATTATTTTTTACTTTATTATTTGTTACCATCATACTATTATTTTTTTTTTTGAGGAGTATGTACAGTTTTTAGACGTTTGTAATCTTTCAGAGTCCAGAGTGTTTGGATCGATTGAACAGTTGAAACAATTCGAAAAGTTTGATTGGTTCGAGAAGAGAATTGCACCGAGAATCGCACCCAGTGGGCTGTGCCCGTAGAAAGTTGGCTCGCTGCGCTTATGCCCTGATGCGACCCGCAGTGTATCCTTGTGATACGACACACACCTGGCGACCAGTCGATCTCGTGTCAGAGAACACCGCAACCAAAGAGCCGTATTTCGTTCGACCGGATGCGACGATCGTTATCGAGACGCAGCTTTGGGGCAAGCTCATACTTTCGTTTTGTCGCCTCTCTCATTTGAATATATCCTGCGGGAAACAATGCAATGAAATGCACCAGACCGAAGATATCAGACGTCTCGGTAGCCTGCGCCCGCTTTCCGCTGAAACCGCCCGCAAAAATCGGATATTCGGCGCGCCGGTGCTTTTTCGCGGAACCGTTTCCGCGCTGGGATTATGCAAGTTCTCGACGCTGACGTTGCATGTTGCAGAGAATTTCAGAGTTCCAGATACAAAGAAGATACATGATGTTTAAACGTGTCCAAGTGAAACAGCAACAAAAGTAAACGCTTTCAAATTATTAATTAGCCCGTTTTCATTTAATAATCGCCCGTTGTTCGAGGGTCAATGTGTTCATATGCTCCTCAGAAATAGTTGCATAAAAGATTCTATGATACTTTCATGTTTAAACATAGCTACGCACCATTTATGACTAGTAACAAACGATTACCACACAAAATTACAGAACATTTATCATCGTTTATTGAATATATTTATGTAGGACTGTGTTTGCAGCTTCCTTATATCATTTAAATGAAACACCCATTCACAGAGTAATTTTAATTAATAATTAAAGTGCAAAATGCATAATAAAAAAAAAGAAACGACGTAATTAAGAATTATACGACTCTAAATGATCGTAAGGTCACACTGTGCGACGTCGTTTTACATTCCGCTATCCGCGTATCTCGTCTAATTGAGAAAAGTCCTATTGACTCACGGGCCTTGTGCACGTCGACGACTGAACAGAAAGAGGGAGAGGGAGAAAGAGAAGTAGACAAAGGAACGGGATAAATAGAGCGAGAGAGAGAGAGAGGGAGAGGATCCGTGTGCGCGTGGCGTCATTCACTCGGCAACGGTTAGGTTCTACGTCGACTCTCGACTCTCAGCTAGCGGCCGGTCACCTCAGGACTCAGTCTTCGCCGAGACGCTGCGCGCTTCGGTTTCGTGTCAGCTCCGTGTCTCTTCATGTTCGACGCGAGCTACGATTTGCGAAAGGTATCTCTTACCGGAATCTAGCAGATCGAGCGATTCGATGCAACAATCCCTGGCAACGTTCGTAAACTTGGAAGATTTCGAAACATGAAGTTTCTTTGAAGCATTCCAAGTATCCGAAGAGTTTGGCGGAAGTTTTGGAGAAGTTTGGGCCACGAGACTTCGGAGAGTTTGGACTCATTGAAGACGTTTGGACTGTTTCGAGGCGTTCGAAGATTTCGACACGTGCGGATCGTTCGAAGTCGTTGGAGAAGTTTGGACCCATTTAAGCTCCTCAAGTGTCGCAGAGCTTCTGACGGCAACGTTTGGAGCATTTGGTTTGCAGAAGTTTGGAGTGTTTGGAACCACTGTAGAGTTGAAGCTTGTGAAGCTTCTGGTTCATTTGGATAAATCCATCGAACAGGTTTGGGAAGTTTGATGCTCGTGAGACGTGTGGAAGCATATTCAGCGACTTTGAAGCGTTTGGATGTGCTGGACGGTTTGAATCGTTTGAAAAGTTCCCGAAGGGACTAGACCTTTTCGAGAGTGTACGAACCCTTTGCAGAGTTGGTACCTAGCCTGTTTCGTGAGTCGTCGAGTGAACGGTGTCCGGCGAGGAGGAGGGCCACGCTGGCAAACCGGTTGCGTTGAGAAGGTCAGTTACTGGATCGGTGTCAGGAAACGCAGTCCGAAGCCGGTTCGAAGGGCTGCCCTACCAGAAAGACTCCCTCTCGCTCGCGTCAGTAAATACGTACGTGTTGCTCGAGGGGAACTAGTCGGGGACCAGTTCGCGTCCGGGGAACGGATAAATACATATATTCCGGTGGACCCGTCGAAGGCCAAGGTTGCGGAGCTCTCTTTCACGCGTGGACATCATCAGAAGGAAAGCGGATCACAAGGACCAAGGGAGCAAGAAAGAAAGGAAGGGAAGAGGTACACAGTTGTGGCACGTGGCCGAACAACACGGAACGACTGCTCTCGACGAACCGGCTCTTTCCGTTCTCCTTCTATCGTCTCCGTTGGAGAGAGCACGGGGAAAGTGGGAACGGTAAGTGTTGTTGCGTAACTGCGAAGGGATGTCGATTCGAGGGGGACTGGGATTAGCTATGCACCTACCGGTGTTCCTTTTTTTCTCGTCGGGGGCACCTGCCTGGAATAAATTCGATGTACCTTAGAAAGCAGACTCGCTGCTCTAGGTCTAGCTTCAGATCCGGATTTTGTCGGCTCGGTCTGGTAGCTACGCGAATCCTGCGGCTATGGCTGCCTGTTGCGAACCGCAACTGCTGCAACTGTCTATTCATTTCATCTAACCCTTTACACGCGACAATCACTTTTTACTGTAGCTTCTGACCAGTCGAATTTATTTAGTTTCTCGGTGGAACAAAATTATGTGCGGAACAGTTAAATACGAGTTTGAATAATTTGTGTAGTATTATTTACGAATAATCATTTTTTCACTGGCCCATTATCGATGCTGTGCATGTGCGTTTTTTCCTGTTTTATTGAAGCTAAAGGTGGCGGTGCACCTGTCATTGAAAACTCGATAGAGAATACTGAAATGTGCACACTATGCCATTAAATGTTTGGATAAACGCATTCTCGTTATTATTATAGAATAATGTAAATTGTATAATGTAGGTTACTAGTGATAAAGCTAGCGTTGAACTGTCAAACGACCGAGCACCTCGCCAAGCCAATTACCTCAATGTTTACCTAACGTTTATACCAACAAATGTTTATCGCTTACTTTATTACGTTCCAAACAAGATAATAAGATCAAGACATTGTAGAATTTTGTTTGAAAACGCGTCGGAACAAATACACGTGTCCATCGAGTGTCTACAGAATCGTTATAAAAATCTCAATGATATTAAAATAATGAATCCCAAATATATACTTTTCAGCCTTCGCACAAAAATAAAGTATATAGATTAGGTTGTCTTCTTAGAAAGATTATAAATTATTTTCAATTTGCGGTAGTTTTGAGTCACATAAATTAGCGGACATAAATATTGTTAAAGTAATAGCTTTATTGGTTTATAAGTATTTCTTTATTTTTTTTTGTGACGAGCTAATAAGCAGTTGGCCATGTAAGCGTAATTAAGTAAATAATGCATGGCGAATGTTGTAATGTTGTTGCTGTTCGCGCGTGTCGCTCGATCTCGTCGCGAGAAGAAAGTGTAAACACGCGGATTCGCAGCGGCATTGAGAGGGATTTTATACTGGCACAGGCTGGAGGCTACAGCTAATTATTGTAAGCGGCCGTTAGGGTCACGAGGCCGTCGCATAGTGGGATGTTGTTTCTATAAAATAGCCTGGAATTAATGAAATTAGATTCTTTCGTAAGCTACTACTTACTTGATTGAGATAGACTTGATATCTGATCTCGTTTGGTAGATACCACCCTTGACAGAAAGTATTCGATCACTCAAAAAATAAAAATAGAACCGAACGAGCTGCTGTGTCACGTGAACATTTTTTATATATTGAATTTATATAGAAGATTTAATATTATTGAGGTTCATATTGAATTTTTATATATAGAATGTATATAGAAGATTCAATTTATATCACGTGAGGACGCTGATAATAATAATAAATTGAAACTTTGATGTTGAAAAATGTTTGATGTCACAAAAAAAGTGAAGCTACACGATCTAGGAAACAATTTGGAACATTTTCGAAGTCCAGAAATAAGGAATATTCGGTTAGTTTGCAATTGCGACATCTGGACGCTTGTTAATTTGCGAAAAAGAAATCCGCGGTCAGATCGAATCATAATTATCGTGCAGAATCGTGGCAGTTATCTCGTGAACCCGGTTGACAGCGGGTCGTACCATCGCGTCGTAAATCGTAACGCCCCCGAGAACTGTCAGCGTGCAGCAACGTTGGACTACCGGTGTTTGCATGCTCGATAATGAGCCACGTACCCGAAACACTTTATCTGTGGTTTTTGCGTTTTATACGATCGCGAATCACGGTGCGCGTGCAACGAACGTTGAAGACGCGGCTGATTAAACAATTGGGCTGGTCGAAAGCTAAGCTTAAATTTACGCAACTGTGTAGTCGCTGATAGAGAGCCTCGTTTTGTCCCTGTGTTTGCTCAAGTGTCGCCTATTCGCTGACGCAAAAGCTGGCGCAATTAGCTCGTTTATCTTCGCCGCGTGATACACCGGAATTGTCATAACGCACAGCCCGCCGAGCCGAGTCGCGTCACAGTGGGCTGGAAACCCGTTTTTTTCTGACCGAAATCATTTCAGCGTTGGTTGAAGAATTTAGGTTACGGTACAGTAGGTCGTTGAAACCGTCTCGACCCCGGATAAACGAGTATCAAATCAAAAATGTATATTAACAGTTAAAAAAAATATTAGGCTGATCTGTATTTTTATGAAAAGAAATGTTTTCTTTATGGTACATACACGATCTATATAAAGATTTATTCAAAAATTAGAATATTCATCAATCATACGGCGACCGAAAAGCTCTAACAAGGAGAGTGCAATCTCATATAGACAAGTCAATGTTACACAACGAATAAATAATATAAATAAATATGAAAAAAAATTGTTCACCAAACGAGAATCGAATCCTAGCCCACCAGGTGGAAGTCTCGTTGTATACCACTTAAGGGGCAAGGGGCACCACGTGAAATAACTAGAAAGTAACTAGAATCTTACTAGATTTTGTATCGAAACATGGGTTTGCGGGAAGTCGCTTTTTTCCCTTATACGAGCATATTTTGAGCTGCACAAGGATTCATTTGATAGAGGAAGGTTAACTGCACCGCGCTCTGCCCCATCATATCAGTCAAAAATGTCTATTTGTAATAGAAAAATACATCGGAATCTGCTGGTGTTTTTCTCGATGTTTGCTCTACTTTGGGCTTATTTTTCTGTCACAAATAGACATTTTTGACTGATATGCTGGGGCAGAGCGCGGTGCAGTTAACCTTCCTCTATCAAATGAACCCTTGTGCAGCTCAAAATATGCTCGTATAAGGGAAAAAAGCGACTGCCCGTGATTGCATTCAATTTCCCCATATTCTATTCACGATGCCAGAGTCTAAAACAAGTCTAAAGCCAATTTTAGTTCAGCTAGTTAAACCAGATGGCGCTTAGTCAGAACTGTCAACGTGGAATCGCAACAACAAAAATATATAGGGCTTGATTAATGTCTTTTAATAAAGACATTAATAAAAAAAAGGAAAAACGTGGAATAATAGCAAAATTGAAGCGTTAGACGGATACATATGTATGTTTATCAGTGTTACCACAACAACAAAACTTTCTTCGCGCAGACGTTGGTAATACGGAAAAATACCATAGAATAGGTATGTCACGTGGTGCCCCTTGCCTCTTAAGAAGTTTGTTTATGAATATCTCAAAAACAAGTGGGTGTTAGCGTCTATAATGGTATTTATTCGTAAATGGAAGATCGAGATCTATAAGTATATAGAGTCTCAACTAAATCGGTGTGACAATGTCCTTGCACTCTCCTTGTAAGTACGATATATTCTGCTCGAGAGTAAAGCATAAATTCCTCAGGTTTTTTGTTCATTTAAGCTCAATAATCCAATGTCATTCTTTGATCATGATTACTCCGCAATAATAACTACGATCAACCTAGATCTCAACCATTATCTGCAAAGAAGAATAGTATCTAATCAGAGCTTTATATTTAATTTAATTAATAATTTCAAACACTTAAAGCAAAATCGACTTATTATTGATAAATCATGCACATGTCCCTTCTTTGCTATTATACTTATACTAGTAGTCTGTATCTTTCTCATATGTAAAATAGAGCTTCAGCCCGTTTATAATAAATAATAATAATAATAATAATAATAATAATAATAATCGATCACTGCTCGACAACGTCATCTACGATCGATGTTTTATCATGTGATCGGTACTACATATGTAGTCGACCTTCGCAACTGATTAACATTACGATCCACGACTGTAAAAGGTCACGATCACTTTTTTCGATTTGTCGCGTGCACATGCTGCTATGCAAAGGAAGTTTTTGAAAAATTTGAATTCCTCGAGACGTATGTGGATTAACTGGGAGAATTGCTGAATCTCGTTAAGCCTGCCGATGGATTCGGTAGCGGCCTCACAGTTTTCATTTAGCTACCAGCTCGTTTAAACGTTCCTGGACGTGTACCATTCGCGGGTTTACCGCAGAGCTTCCCGTTTCCGTAGTTTCTTATTTTTCCTTCGGCGTGGTGAGCATTTTTCACTTGTTTCACTTATGTGTTGTCGTTCTACACTTTTTTATTTATTGATTTTTAGTCGCGTTTGTTATACAGCGCGCCACGCCGCCATCAATCGCGACTCACGTCCGCGAGCACAGAGAAAAGAGTATCGACGGAAGCTTTAGGGATTCCGAATTAATCCATCGCGTTGGGAAGCCCTTGCTCAACTCGTCATTAGTCTCTTTGCGGTCTGTTTCATCCGTTGTCGACCGGCGTCCTTCGCGTCGTGCGATTCCATCGGATTAATTCGATTAATTCGACGCGCGCGGCTCGCCTGGGATCGGCTTGGCCCGATTCACACTCCGAGAGTCGCGTGTTTAACCCTACTACAACCCTGTTCACTAAAAATATTGAAATCGTGAATTTAGTACTCAATGTCTCTCGATTAAATTAACTAAATGCGCATCCACATTAGGTACAACAGAAATACCAATACAAAGTTCTCATTAGTTGTATTAATCATTTGAATCTGTTAACAAAATTATGTATTCATTTTTTAATTCTTCAATTCTTCTTAAAAAACATTTTTGTATATGGAATTTATATAGAAAATTTAATATTATTGAGGTTCATATGGAATTTTTATACAAAAAAATTTTTATATATTGAATTTATATAGAAAATTTTATATTATTTGAGGTTTATATTGAATTTTTATATAAAAAATTTTTATATATTGAATTTATATAGAAAATTTAATATTATTGAGGTTTATATTGAATTTTTATACATTAAATTTATATAGACAATTTAATATTATTGAGGTTCATATGGAATTTTTATACAAAAAAATTTTTATATATTGAATTTATATAGAAAATTTAATATTATTTGAGGTTTATATTGAATTTTTATATAAAAAATTTTTATATATTGAATTTATATAGAAAATTTAATATTATTGAGGTTTATATTGAATTTTTATACATTAAATTTATATAGACAATTTAATATTATTGAGGTTTATATTGAATTTGTATACAAAAAATTTTTATATATTGAATTTATATAGAAAATTTAATATTTACCTTCTTTTATGCGTGTTATAAACCTGTGAATGGTTTCAACCATCGATTCCGCAACTGCGAAAATGGCTGCCCGGCTGAGTCTATAAACCAGCATCTCTGTTAATTTAAAAATGAATTGGTATACCGACCTATTCACTGCCCCAGCATTTTAAGAGCTGCAAAATGCAAGAAGGTTGAAAGAGTTCTCGGTAGTAGCTATCTTATCTTTTCAATTCCTATTTCGTTAAATAAGTTACTGCGGTTTAATGGGATTTATCGAGGTTGCCGAGCTGTTTGCCGCAGTCGGAGTGTTAATTCGTAATTCACGATTCGATCGTAACCAGCGGAAATACCCGTGATTGCCGATCGAGAGTGGACGTGCATTGTTTATGCGGCGATTTGCTACAGGCTCTCTCGATCGATCCACGAAACACGCTCTCGCGTGCGCCTAATATCGCACGAAAGGCCGCGCGAATAGTCTCTAACATGGTTTACGACTGCGAGACAGTGGTTAGACGTTATCACTATCATCGGTTAGGCAAACGTCTGCTTCGATCAATTTGCACAACGAATCCCATTCGATATATCCAGCAATTCGCCGTATTCGATACGTGACTGATTCCGAGATGAAAGATTCTTTTCCGAGAAGAACGATTCTTCAAACTGCACAATCTGATATATCGTTTGTTTAACTTTGTGCTAAGGGTGATAAATAACTCGTAGCTTTTATGTTAACCTCAGATTGGTTACTCGTCAGCCTTCTGCTAGATGCAAGCGAGTACGGGTTTTCTGAGAAGAACGATTATTCAAACAACTTAAATCGATGCGAGCTTTGTTTTCTGTCTCGTCTGTCTTTGCATCAGGTATACAAATTGATTCGTAACTCTTACAATTAATCAATTCAAACTGGTGGCTGCGATTAATCGGTCTCCTGTAGAATGCAGCAAGTGCGTACGAAATGTTGAGGATTACTTTTAGAATTGTTGAAAAGAAATAGCAATTCCATTCCTAATTCTACATAACAGAATACGTACTTGAATAAAAGAAGTATACCAGAAAATTTTTCGTAATTATTTACATTGGAGGCTTCCTCAACGATGAACTTGAAATATGTTGTTAAGCTGATCATTCTGAACAAATTTTTCCTGTACATGTTACCGCCGCCCGATTTTAGTTTTCGAGATATTCGCAAAAAACTATTGCTAATGTTGTATTGAATTTTTCGTATTCCTGCAGGCTGGCACTTCTTTGCATTTTGCTTCTAAACACGTTATGGAGATGAGAGAGATAAAAAGGTCTCACTCCGGTCATACATACATAGCGTGAGCTTTCAATTTTGAAAGACAACTGCTAGATTTTAGTCTCCGCCCCCTAACCTAATTACAATTCATTCTGATTGCACAATTTTTGCATTGCAGCTGTCATCCAGAATTTGGACTAGTAATGGAAAATCGTGCGACTAGAATGCACATTGTAGGGCTACCTTCTTGTACCTTGTTGTACTTTGTGGAGCTACCTCCTTGAACCTCGTTGCATTTTGTGCGGCTACCTCCTTGAACCTCGTTGCACTTTGTAGGGCTACCTTCTTGTACCTTGTTGCACTTTGTAGGACTACCTTCTTGAACCTCGTTGCACTTTGTAGGGCTACCTTCTTGTACCTTGTTGCACTTTGTGGAGCTACCTCCTTGAACCTCGTTGCATTTTGTGGGGCTACCTCCTTGAACCTCGTTGCACTTTGTTGGGCTACCTTCTTGAACCTCGTTGCACTTTGTGGGGCTACCTTCTTGTACCTTGTTGCACTTTGTAGGGCTACCTTCCTGTACCTTGTTGCAATTTGTGTACCTAACCTAACCTAACCACAACTCATTCTGATCGCATAAATTTTTGCATTGCAGCTGTCATCGGAAATTTGAACTAGTAATGGAAAATTATGTTACCTATTTTACAATTAAATCAATTGGACATCAATGATATTGAAGATATGGTTTTCTGCCCACCCAGAAGTTTATATTTTAATTTTAAAAATCAATTTCGAAAATCCTTTTATATGTATGTTGTGTATTGTATACCTGTGCTATTTATTTTGTCTTTGATTAGAAACGCCGTTCAGCAATCGCCTATGCTGATATACGAAAATCTAATACAGTATTAGCAATAGGTTTTTTCTAATATGTCGGAAACTAAAACCAAGCGGCGGTAACATGTATAGGGAAAAGTTGTTCAGAACGATGACCTTGATAACATATTTCAAGGTCATGAATTTCTCACTTCTGTAATGTCCCAAATCGTAAAAGAAAAAATCTGAATCACTTCGAAGGCCCCAATATAGTTGTAGCTCGAATGTATAAAATCTTGGTTTTCCGTGAAACAAGAAGAAAATGGAGGAAGAGCTATGAAATTAATTGGTGACTACTACCTAGTCTACCCCATAGCTGCTTCTTCTGCAGGTACAGCGTATTATTGTTTCAGTGTTCCCCTCGTAAATACAGAGTATACTTCCCCGAGTTTGCGTCTTGCAAACATGACCGCGCTTCTGCAACGGCCGGAAACGTTCCCGTCCTTTGACGAGGACAAATTCGTATCGGGCACCGATTCCTGATATAACGCTCGTTTCGTTGCACAGAAGAGAAAGACGGGGCTGAGGCGCACAGCCGATTGGTTTAAAGGTCGATCGATTTTCAACTTGGACTTGCTCCAAATTCGCGCTACCGTGAAATCGCTTTTACCGTCGTGCCGCGAGCAGAATGCACTCGACGTTGCTGCATTATACAGTAGATTTTCCTAGCTTCGGGGGGCACGGGGTTGTGCGAGTGAGCTATGTTCATTCGATGTTGCGCATCGCGACAGTATTTCATCGTGTAAAATCCGGCAGGTGCACGCGCGAATCGTGAAATTTACACGCGAACCCCCATAATTGCTGTTCACCCTTAGGAAAATCATTGTTCGGCTTACACATATTTGCACACAGCTTAAATGTTCCATGATTGGGTAGGTCACCCTATTTTGTCACGCATCCTGTTCGCGATTTCGTTTTGGCGTGGGAGAGTTCGGCATAAAAGCGTCTTGCCCTAGCCCTCTTTTCTTTGTAAGACTCTGTAGGGTCTCTAGAAAGGGCAATTCTTTTGTCAAGTGAAATCGCAAGCGTGAAATTAACTGTGTGATATTACGTAGTGGGTGGTCCATTGCTCTATGGGAATCGGGAAGGGCCACGAAGCCACGCCCACACAGGCCAACTTCCTACGTTAGTTAAGTCATTGTGCGGACAGAGAGAATATTGGAGACGTCAGAGATTGCTGTTTAGACACTGTTTTCAAAGATAGACTTCGCGACAATGTAGAACTAGAAAGCCATGCCCACTCGGGGAACATCTAACTCGTTCGAGCGTATGTCTGACGCCGCGTTGGATTTAACCGCGCATTCCATCAGCGCCGGTTTACCTTGTTTGCCTTAATAGTGCGGCTGTAGTTTGGAAAACATCCATTACGGCTCTCTCTGTAATGGGCTATTATCGGAGTGATTAACATCAGATTCAAGGCTTCCTATTGATCATTCGAATCGTTTATTAACTCTAGCGCGCGCGGTTAGGTTGTCGGACAGCAATTACCATTCTCGCAGTCCAGACGTTTATTCTTAATCGACGAGTGGGAAGAATTCAATCAGAGGAACGTTTAAACCACTGCGCTCCCCTCGTTGTTCTGCTCGGGAAGCTAGCGAGTATGTTGCGTATAGTGTTCGTGATTACTTTCGTTTTCGCACAAGGATCCGCGGCGCGAGTGACACATTAGTCACAAGCCGGCGAGCGTAATTAGCGCCGGTCCTATTCCTCTGCGGCATTTATCGCCGGTCTCTTTTCCATCCTGCATTTCCGCCGATACGTTGCCGCCTTGATTTCTTTCTGTCGGCGACACGCCACGCCGCGCACGCACACGCTATCTTAATAATATTGGTTCCAGAACGGTGTAGTTTCGTAATGGCACCGCGATACGTTCCCGTTCGCATCGTTAACGCAATTGTGTACGAAATTGCGACTGCTCCCGCAGGATACCCGCAATTTAACATAATGTCCTGCCATCCCAACGTAATTCGAATCATTTCTTTTTTACCGAGATATCCTCGTCGTCCAAGTCGTGTCACGCTCCAAGGTTACCAACAAAAGTGTCTCCAAGTTCGCACGGTCCTAGAATCGTGTTGATGAATTGGAATCGCAGGTCACGACCACAGATGCGATCAAGTTTAATAGGGTAAACTGTACCTGTCACTACGGGTGTATATCGTTTCCCAATCAGAGTAGAATACCGTAAAAATTAATATTTTGCTATGAATAAATTTTTGCACAACTCAAGGAGAGTGAATTCTCACTGTCTCAGGATTTTTCTTCTATCTCGATCACCAGAGGAGTGTTGTTTACACGATTGTATATTATTCATATTGCTTTAACACGTTGAGCGCCACGTCAGCCATTTCTTTAACTATTCGAATCGGTTCAAACTAATAATCATTAAATAGGGGGATTAAGAACAGCTCGGTTGGCTCAGTGCTTTAGGCGTTCGACTGTTAATCTGCTTACACTAGGTTCGCGCACGGCATACACTAATAGGGGATTAGGCGAACGAAACTCGCGAAGTAGGGTAGAAACGGCGGAAAACGTAGTAACAAAAATTGCTAAGGAAGCGAAGGAAAAACGTGCATAACACTGCAGACAGTCGAGAGGGGACGCTCGAGGGGGGCACTCCTTTCGCAAACTTTTCCCCGAAGAGCAGCAAGGCCTAAAGAAAATGGAAAACGAAGGGCCAGCACGCAAGGAGTCCTTTCCAGTGGAAACGAGCCTGGAAATTAGCCCTGGCTGGAGGGACTTGAAGAGTTGCGAATTAAAATGCGCTACGAAGGTAGGGGCTGTGTTTGTTTCCCTTTAGGCCAGCGACAACCCTTTCTACGAACTACCTTTTCCTGCGAACTTCTCTCTCTCTCTCTCTCTCTCTATAGATCACTCGAAGTATGTCCAGTCCACTAATTAAGATTTCTTTCATTTCCTTTAAGAGAGGAACGGGTTAAAAACATGTTGAAATAGAACTAAAAATAAATTGAAAATTACAGCGCACAGCTTCGATCCTATGAAACTAACCAAGCTGTTTTACAAATTTATATAACTTTTATTTCGACGTTTCGGTCTAGTTTAAGGCCATTTTCAAGAATACATAATTGCGTCTGTAAACAAAAAATTTCTTTATGAAAGTAAAATTACATATTCCGTGTTGGAAAGCAAAAGGAAAAGAAGAAAAACGAGAAACCAACGGTTTTGTGAAAACGGACTTACTTGCTTAGTGACAAATTAATTAGTCGTTATTATAACTACTTGCTTGCTCGAAGGCAAACAAAAGTCTAGGTTCGGGGAAACAACGAATCAGATATAACGGGATTATTAGAGGATGATTAAGGATTACGAAATTGAGTATCTTGAGGATGTTTTCACACTTTATTTTACGCGCCGGCTAGTGGGCCAACTCGGACGCCTCACACGTGAACACGCACGTCTCATCGGAGGCACCTGCAGTAAGAAAAAATGTAAACAACGCTCCCTCTTAGTCCTTTGACTTCGGAGAAATATCAAGAAACATAAACGCGTGTTCGACATCGTACCACGCGATCTAACAAAAAGGGTATGCATGAGACGATGAACGTTCAGAATTGCATTCACTATGACCGCATCTGCACAGTCTTGATAGCTTCCGAGAAACTTGGCGTACACGAAAATAATTCTGCGGCCAAACAGAGATCGCGTTTACGTAAACGGTTTTCGAAATATCCAGAGGATTCGTCGACAATCATGTGATCTCATCCAGAGACGCTATTAATAAATCTGCTCCGGTGGTAACCACTTCTACGTGGGATACCTTCGGCCATACCGCGAACACCTATACCAACCAAAGCCCATAAGTGCTAGAATAACTTCCGATACTTGAGCACTAAACTTACTGAGCATTGAAACTGACGTATTACCTTAACAAAAACAATAAGATTAAGCTTATACACACTTCCTGCTATTTTTCGTCAAACATTCCCTGTGGAAGAGACCTTTATAATTTCAACAATTCTAAAATAAATAATCTGTGACTTCACATTTTATCTTGTAAAGAGGTCTTTCAATTTTTTGTTTCACTGGAAGGGCAACTCTTTCAAGGCTGCTCAGAATTATCAAGAAACAATGGTTGCTAGACTCGTTTTGCGTTTAATCAACCGCTAGAAATTTCATTGCGGTACATCCGCAATTTCGCTTCTCCTGTTTGCAGCCAATTAGGAAGCTCAGAGGAGATACTATTACATTTTCCTCTGCGAAGAACCGTTCCAGAGTAATGTTGCAAAAACACGCATCATAATACGAAGCCCGGCTTCCTGTGTTTAAATAGCTTGGAGAGCAAAGGGTTAAAACATCATGCCAGTAAAAATATATGACTTCAATCGGCACAGCTGCTGTTCGCGTAATTATCTTATCCGTGCACTCCGAGCTTCTTTGTTTTTATTAAAAGCAACTGCCGCGTCTGCGAGTAGAGTTTCCAGGTTTGTAGTGTAGCTGTCTACCCTTGATGCGCTAAAGTTAATTAAGACAGGGATTCTCCGACGTAGACGACGTGGATGGCAAATAGATTCCTCTAAGTAGGTATAATGCTTCCAAGTTTCTGTACAAGTGGCGAACACACAAACTGAATGCAATCCGAAGCATCGTCCTCTATTATGATACAAGAAACTTGCAAATCGCTGTCGCTGAGTACGGTTGCTTGTGCAAAATAAAAATTATCCGGCTCACAAGTTTTAACAAGCTGAATATAATAAATTAGAATACGTGAAGCAAGTTATACAATTTTTCAGACATTTTCTGACGTCGCTCTTGAAGATAGAATAGGGATAAGTATTATACAGTTGTAACGGCATCAATTGAGAACGGCTCAACGTAGAAAGCTGGAGTTTGAACCATTAGACGCGGCGTTTCCTCAGGAAGGTTTTAGAGTAAACTGTGGTCGAAAAAGTCCATTCGTTTTAAAGTTATAAGCAGAAACGTGCCCAAAAATTGGACGAAAAAGTTGTCTTCGTTCACTAATCACGTCCCAACTTTTCAACGAATGGACGTTTTCGAATGCGGTTTGCTCTAAAACCTTCCCGAAGCTACGTCGCGTCTAATGGCTCAGAGTCCAGCTTTCTACATTCTACCGTTCTCTATTGATGCCGTTACAAACAGACGAAATACGACTTTTTTGCCCTCTTTCCGGCATGATTCTCCTTACAACTTTTGACTGGTAGCACCTATAGTCAATTCGAGGTACACATTGGATTCAGCTTGCCGAGTTCTTTCAAATGGCCTCTGACCGATCATGTAGGTAGCACAGTTTATGAAATATAACACAGAGTGTGCGTTTTTCTTAAACTTTTTGGTTCGCCGACTTTTTAAACAGCTGTAGCTTTTAGGAAAACTGTGGAACCACTTTGGCGATTGGAAATTTAATTACTATTAATTAATTGTATAAATAAAATTAATTATTATTATTTTATTATTATTATATTAATTAAAATTTTTTCTTTGTTTTTGCACGTGGCATTCTTGTATAATTAAAATGGGGTCTAATTTTCACAATAATCAATGTTATTATTCATATAGATTTCAAACGCGCAACGCAACTTAACATGTGTCGGTTTATCTATAGATATGTTAATGTAAGAGTTACGTACGCGAGTTGGTTAAAACCTTGGAATTTCTTTAAAAGAACGTAGCTGTGCGAAGTCTTGGAAATCGCGTCGGAAACGACCCGGTGCGAATGTGTCAACATAAGTAGATCCTTATCCAGATCATTTTCGGAATGTCTTAATTCCATCGTCGCGAATGCACAGCATGAAGTTGAACGAAGTTCCCAGCTGAAGATGCCGCAGTTTCCCAGCTCTTATCCGGTGGTAATTCCTGGTCGCGGTAAGGTCAGGTGGTGCGGACAGTTAGCTGCAGGGACAATTAGTTGCCACGGAGAGTCCTCTAATTGCGAGCAAACAGGGTAGCCTTCTTGTTTCCACGGTCTCCCTAGAACAATGAGCTGCGCTTTCATCGGCGCGTCGCGACGCCTCGTATCGTCCCGAATCTTTATTCGCAGACTGTCCTTCGAATAACGCGAGTTTTACGAGTTCTGGCTCCCGTTAATTGCCATCGAACCGTTCAGTGTACACCATGCAGTGTTGGACAAATTTTATTTTAAATAATAAATAATTAAATAATAAATAAACCTGTGATTTTATTTGCAAATAATACCTGAACTTGTTATTTAAATTAAAGTTACTTAAATAATTCCATACATAATCTATTTATTATTTCTTATTTGCAAATAAAATTTTTTCTCTGCCATACCAACCTTTTCAGGTATACCGCCAATGTTCGGGCTCGTCCGGAGGGCGGATTAATGAATGAAAATACAATTTAATTTATTATTTGTTAATACAAATAATAATTGAAAATTGTATTTGTAAATAACAATTAACTTTATTATTTAAAATAAATACATTTAGACTTGCTCAAATAATAAATAATTATTCTTTATTTGAATATCCAAATAACAAATAACTTGTTATTTAAATAATTATTTAAATAAATTTATTTATTGCCCAACACTGACAACATAGGAGATTTAGGACGTCTTATGCTCCGGCCGAACGTTATCTGCATACTCATTTCGAGTGGCGATTAGTGATCATTTTATCTACCGGATGCCTCCTTTTTAACTGGCATTTTACCACACCTTTATTGATAATTAATATATCGTAGAAAAACCAAGAACACAGTATGAGATACGTAAAGTTAAAAAATAACAATAATCTCCCTAGTAGCACAAAAATATTAAATGGATATTTTCATTTCAAATATTGGAAAAATATTTTACATGTGCAATGTACAAAGACAACCATTATCTGTATATTAGGAAAAAATATTCTATTTCTACTATTAAACAAAGATTTCTCTTATAATATGAAACTAATATTATCTGTATATTAGGAAAAAATATTCTACTTCTAATATGAAATTTTATATAATTTCTGATATTACATAAAGATTTATTTTATAATAAGAAAACAATATTTTTCTCGTAATATGAAATAGATATTTTCTGTGTATTTAAAAAGAAATATTCTATTTCTAATATTAAATAAAGATTTCTTTTATAATGAGAAACAAAATATATTTTTCATAATATGAAATAAATATTATTTGCATATTAGAAAAAAATATTTCACGGATCGAGTTGAAAGTATTACTTTGATATTATTCATATTCATGGCATTCGTGGCAAAGAACAGTGTCCCTGCCGGATAATTGACCCTGGGCAGACCCGTGTTGAAGACAATTATCGATAAAATACTGTACTTCTAAAAAAATATTTTCCTCGTAACATGAAATAGATATTTCCTGCATATTCAAAAAGAAATATTTATTACCTAATATAAAACAAATATGGTATGTATATTTGAATATTAAAAAAAGATTGAGAATATCTTTTTAATATTATATGAACGTGTGTACAATATTTTGTGCTACTAAGGCTTGTTTAAATCGCACGCACTATAGTTACAAACTAGTTTTATACTACTCGTGTCTAACCTAACTATTAAATTAGCACTAATCTAATTTCGGACCTTTTTTAAAATTTTAATTTACTTAAAATGGCTGTAATAAGACCACATCTACCGGATGCCAATTTTCAGGCTTCTTAATAATTCTGCTCGTTAAATCACAATGTAGAAAATATTATGCAGTTAAAGATTTCATTTTGAAAAATAATAACAATCGAAATGATCATATATCGCATAACGTCGACCATACATAAGCAATGTTAACACCTGATTGTCATCCTCGAATGGTTATAAAAAGTTATGGACTATAAATATTCGATCATTAAGAAACATTCACCGGTAGATTATATGTTGAGTGGGCCGTGCTGTACGATAAAAACACGCGGGGGTGTGTCTCGTGGACGTATCGGACACACGTGGATCCGTATCGTTGGGCACTAGGTCTGTGAGTCAGCTCACTCAAATTCGGCCCGATAACGTGAGGTTTATGGCAGTGATTCGACGGGAAACATGCCGACATCAAAGTATCAGGTGTACAGATTTATTGCTCTTCGACAAAAAAAAAATAAATGAAACGAAAAACGCACGAAAAAGAAATGCGTCTCAATTACTGCGGACGCAAACAAATTACGTATGCAGAGACTATTAAAATATGAAAATGGTTGACAATAAAAATTTGTTTATTTAAATATAAACCCTTACGTAAAATTTCATTAATTTTATTATATGAATTAAATTCATTTCTAAAAAGAACTAGGTTTGCCTCGTCATTCCTATTCAGTTGTACAAATTTATTATAAATTTTTAATCTAAACTGTAGGTCCCTTTGCTAAATAATTCTGATAGAAGAATTCCAAAAGCGACGTTAAATAAGGTAAAAAAAAGTAATATCATTGGGGAAAAACACCGCAGTAAAACGTACACCCGCAGTAATAGGTACATCTTCCCTGGACCTCCTTCTAATTAGCAGGCTTCCTGTACATAAAAGCGTCGATATCAGGCTGTTATCAAAGTTGCTCATTAATAAAACCGCAAACGCGACGATAAACCGGTCGTTTAAGAAGAAAACGATCGATACGAGTGCCGTGACTGAAAGGATCGGTTCCGGAAAGGAAAAGAGCAAACGGGAAAGACATCGCCGAGATAGCCACGTGGACGGAAGCTAGGCTGAAACGTATCCTGCGATATAATAATTGGAGCGCGCGAGTCGAGGGGTCAGCCCGCAATTAGACGAAAGAGGTTGCGAAGTTTCTCCGGGGAGTAATGTTACCGCGGATTGGATTAGCTCGCGTACACGAGGCTGCCACGGTTCGCTACGTCGGTCGTGCAATTTGTTCCACGGTGACCAAACGAGTAACCTCCGCTTCCAGTTTGTAACGCGATCTTGGAAGAAGCCACGAGAAACGAGGCGCGTCACCGCCGATCTGGAGGTACGAAATCGGTTTTTTTTAAACAGGCCTAGCCTGCAATTTGAACATGAAGGTTACGTGCAAAGGTACCTTGAGTAGGTGCTCACCACCCTTTAGCATGAATGGGAAATGTTTATTAGGATCAGGGGGGGGTTGGAATTTGGCGAGAGCCTTTTTTGGTAGTGGAAGTAATAAGAAAAATTTCAAAAAACTTATAGAAATCAGAAGCAATGAATTGCAGCATAAGTTTGTTTGGATAGAGAAGGTTTAGGGTGGATTTGTAGGTGAAGACGAGCCATTATGTGAAGAAATAAATGAAAAAGTAGGAACGACAACATATTAATGACTACTATTTCTCAACATTGTAAGTTCCTCCTATTTTCTGACGATTTACAAATCTTCAGCAGCATCTCGCGAATAATTATTATTTTAGACGAAATATAAAACAGTTGACAGATTGAATGAATTTAATCTGTAAGTAAATAAATGAATCATTTTTTACGGGGAATTGTGCATGTCTCTTCTTTGTTGTTGTTAAACGAGTTGTCTTATATTTTTTTTTCTTCGTTGTTATTGTTAACAGTTTTGTAAAAGGATCTCATTCCGTTTATAATAAATAAATAATAATATTATTTAATGCATTAGGAACAAGGAACAAAGGAACAATATTTTTTAAATATTTTTTTCGTCTTATTCGGAATTTCTTTGAAATACAGGGCGAACCACGACAACGTGATCATCCTTCCGCATGCTTCCTCGTCACGATTTCTTGTTTTCTCGATTAGAGAAAGTAGAAGCTCGATTCGTTGCTAATAGGATCGCTGATCGTATACCATCAAGGAAATTATGGGGTTGCTTCCCTGTGGAATCATCAAACAAATTCATCGATTATTGCACCGATAAAGAACCACGTCGAACGCCGTTGAAACCGTGCACTCTGAGTCACAATTACTCAAGAATTCAATTTCTTCAAATGCTTTGCAACGTTCCCAACACTCTGCAGTCTTTTTTTAATTAACATTTAATCATGATTCAGCTATGTACATACAGTTTCATCCTTCACGGAAGGTTTATCCTGAGAGCTGGGAAAATAAAAACGAGCTGCAACTGCAAACATATTTCATTTGAATATTGTCCGGATGTACGAGAGTATTGATGTCCCCACTAGAAATTCAGTTAGGCTTGCCTAAAGATGAATGTGGGCCTAATAAGGAAAAAAATGTGAATAGCTAATTTGGGCATTCCTAACAGTTGCCATACATGGGCCTAATAGGGAAAGAATGATGTACGCCTAAGTTAGGCATTCCCAACAGTTGGCATACATGGGCCTAATGCGGAAAGAAATGTGAGCGGCTAATTTGGACATTCCTAACAGTTGCCATACATGGACCTAATGCGGAAAGAATGGTGGACGCCTAAGTTAGGCATTTCGAACAGTTGCCATATGTGGTCGAAATGGGGATCGCCGAGCGCATGCCCAGGTTGGGCAATCCTAGCAGGTGCTGCTCCTAACTTGCAGTATTTGAAGATGACGTATCCAAATGTAATTTAGCAAAGCAGTAGCGCGCACTTGTGAAGATTTTCCAAGACAATTGCATTTGAAAAACTGATTTCCAGTCATAACGAGATGGTATTTACCGATGAACAACAACCGAAGTGGCCGAGGGCCCAGCGAGAAATACTGGTAATCAGTAGGGGTCGCTGGTTTGAGTCTCGCTGTCCACATTTTTTTTTCATTTTTCCAATTTTTTCTTCGATCCTTAAATTTATGTCATCTGCCAGTAAACATTTATTTTTTAAAAATAAAGATTTTAGAAAAAAAAGTCTTCATGCGAGCCTCATACGACTTTCCCAATCAGGCAGTCGTTGATATTCAGCGTTAGGGCCTGACAGCGAAATTAGGCTAGCCTAATGCGGACCTAATGGTCTCTGAAACTGAATTTCTAGTCGGGGTCTTACGTCAATTTATAGCTTCACAGGGATGGTCGATGGGTTGCGACAGCCGCATTCCAATTCTCCTTTTCGCATAAATTGGATGAGCGTATTCGCTCGATGCAAGATTTTTCCTGATCGGGCGCAGGTTAATTGCATTTATCGAACTGCAAGGAACGAAGGAGATTCCTTCGCGGTTTCTTTCCAGAACGCTGGGTTTCCCCACGTTTCGTTTCGGGATGCGAGCATCGTCGTCGCGGCTTGCGAAACCGGCATAAATTCGCGGAAACGTGAACGCGCGGTTCTTTTCCATCGGACGGGCGCGAGTTGCAAAGGCTCGACCGCAGCTCCGCGAGATTTATGTAGGCTCTTTTTATCCTTTCTCTCTCTCTCTCTCTCTCTCTCTCTCTCTCTCTCTCTCTCTCGCAGAATTCTCTGTGGAGCAAGAAATTTGAAAAGGCATCTGCCCGAGGCGGCTGACTCAGAGCACGCTCTATCGCTTGGCTCGTTCATCTCCAAGATATTCGCGACTGAACACTGTTATATCAGGTCGTTCGAAAAGTTCTGGGGACTTTCTGCTCCAGGAAATGTTTATTGCAGCACTTGGTTTGCAACTTTACTTCCAGACAGCGAGTCTATACTCAACCGCTCTGCCACCGGTGCTCTTCGAGCTCGTTTATTGATCGAGTATTCTTTTAACAATAAATACAATTTGTCGTACTAGGTTTCGACATTGCCCAGGAGGTCCTTACACTATTAATACTTTTCTAAGCTTACGAGACATTACGACGTTAATGTTTATAATATGGTTCCTTTCTTAACCAAAAACACAAGGTTGATTCGTCTAAAAATATAGAGGTTTATTATTAATTACGTAATAAATAATTGTGCAGTTAACTTTCCTCTATCGAATGAACCCTTGCGCAGCTTAAAATATGCTCGTATAAGGTAAAAAAGCGACAGCCCGTGATTGCATTCAATTTCCCCATATTCCATTGATGATGCCAGAGTCTAAAGCAAGTCTAGAGACAATTTTAGTTCAGCTTGTTAGACCAGATGGCGCCTAGTCAGGACTGCCAACTTGAAATCGTACAACAACAAATATATGGGACTTGAGTCCACTTGGATCTACTAATAGCAATAAAGACATAAATAAAAAAAAAAGAAAAAAACGTAGAACCTAAAAGAAAAGAAACTTTCTCCGCACAGACGTTGGTAACACTGATAAATACCCTAGAATAGTATATCACGTGTTGCCCCTTGCCTCTAAAGCAATCCTAAATAGTTACTTGTTGCTCAAGTCTAAATTCCTCATTAACTTTGAAAACCAACAATTGAAAATTAATATTTACGATATGTATGTTTATCAGTGTTACCACAAAAAAAACTTTTTCCGCGCAGACGTTGGTAATACGGATAAATACTATAGAATAGGTGTGTCACGTGGTGCCCCTTGCCTCTTAACAAACGACAACACCAGCGAAACAGCCGAATTCGCGAAACGCCTGACGTTCGACGAGTTCTTGAACTACATTCTTCCTTTCTCATGAATTTGAAGAGATCTCGTCGACCGCGTTTGAAAAGTGCTTTGCACAAGTGAGCCACCTGCACACGGACAAAAGGCGTGCACCTGCTTCGTAGACGAATCGAAAGTGTTTTCGAGGGAAATTCCAGCTCGCTTCCTAATTATGCTGGCACGCGTAATATGTATTTCCAAGAGTTGCGCGCAGTCAGCGAGGCACGTTCGTTTTGTAATCGCTCGGCCGAGTTCCAGAAACGCGTTGTGTTCGAGATACGTAGGACCTTCGAAACTGATTATGCGTCGTTACGAAAGAGCAATTAGTCGGAAGTTTTCGTAAAGGCTCGCGGAGCACATAGTTGGAATAGGGTCTGCGCGCCGCTTATGGTCGCAGGTGTTAGACCTCGCTTAAGTATCGCGCCATCTTCCAGCTTCGCCTTGTGCCCGCTGACGCAGAAACACTCGAGAAACTCCTCGAGCTATCAAGCTGAGTCACATCTATCGGGATACTTCGCTAATATATGTATACATAGTTGAACTCTGTACCGAAACACTGCTTACCCGTGCCAATTCCGAAATCCATTGCGAGGAATAAGGCAGATGTTCCCTTTACAGGATGGTCCACCAAAGTAAGCCACCTAAATATCTCCTCTAATTGTGGGGGGTACAAACAATATTTTGTATGCTATTTGAATGCTTTAAGAAAACCATTCTATTGCAAAAAATGTTTTTTTTTCGAAGTTTACTTATTAGTATAATTCTTTTTATTCCATCGTGTAGCTGATGTAAAAATGCGTTCAGTTATGTACATTACATGACCTTGAAATGACCTTCGAGTTCAAAAATTAAATGGAAACGAAAAAGTTTTGTCTATCGAGACTTTAGTATGTATTTTTGCAATAGAATGGTTTTCTTCAAACCATTCAAATAGCATACAAAATATTTTTTGTATCCCCACAATTTGAGGAGATATTTAGGTAGCCTTACTTAGTAGCACAAACATATTAGATAGATATTTCTGTTCAAATATTGGAAAAATATGTTTTTAAGCCAAAATTTTTCATATGACATAAATATTGGATCTAACTATTGTATATATGTTTAAGAAATGTGAATTGAATGTTTAAAAAATGCAAGCTAAATATTCAGAGAATTCAAACTAGATATTTAAAAACCATAATGTAAATGTGAATCCAATATTTGAAAAATATGTATGTATGTTAATTATATAATTTTATATAATTTCTGATATTACATAAAGATTTATTTTATAATAAGAAAAAGAACATTTTTTTATAATATTAAATAAATATTACCCGTACATTAGGAAAAAATATTCTATTTCTAATATTAAATAAAGATTCGTTTTACATTTAGAAAAAATATATTTTTCTTGTAATATGAAATAGATATTTCCTGCATATTCAAAAAGAAATATTTGTAACTTAATATAAAATAAGTATTGTATGTATATTTAAATATGAAAAAGAGATTGAATCTCTTTTTCATATTATATGAATGTGTAAGTTCAATTAAAATTTTACAGTTGATTTTTAAGTGAATATTTGCAAGAAATTTACCTTACGCTGATTCACGAAATTCCGATGGGAAGTTCGATTTATCACCTTGGAATAGTACATCGAAATTTGATTACATTGTGGCGTGTATCAATCTCGGCGCTCGCGCAAAGTTTATTGACGATGCTTCGAAAACGTAAACGTTATGGCACGCGTAAATCTCGCCGTGAGTCACCTGAAATTCATTCACAATGCTTTGGAAACACAAACGTTACGACATGCGTAAATCTCGCTCGAGGCGAAATTTATCGACGAAACTGCGGAAATGGAGCGAAATTATGGATATCGGAACATTTGACCGAAAACAATCTCTAAAACTTACCTCCTGTATTTCATATAGTTTTTTTCACAATTGTGAGCAAATTATTAAGCGAAAATTAATTCCAATTATCCAACAAATTATTAACCCTTTGCACTCGGAGCTATTTTACCTCGAAAATCAAACTTTCTTCTGACCCAGAATATTCCCATTATCTGTTTTTTTTTTTTAATGTCAACGACCATAGCCTCGCTGCAAACACCGGTTCTCGTGCGATCACCGAAGTTAAACAGCGTTGGACCGCATGGGTATACAGTATACTTCAGGCGGTGACTTAATCTGGGTACTGGCCACGTGTTGTTGGCAAAAAAGGTGGTTCGGAACCCACCGTAATAAAAAGTAGGTCCCGCTGAAAATTGGGCGGAAATAGGCTGAAATTTGGCGTTAGAAGGGGAGATTGGTGAACGGATTTGAAACCCTGAGGGGACCAAATATCAAAAACCTATGATTTTTTAAAATTTGGTAGATATGAAATTGATATAATATCTCCTACAATACTTAAATGTTTAGTAATTGGTTAGATACCGACGTATCTATTAATGTAAACAATATTTTAAATAATAGTACAGCAATTTTTAGTGGTGCCTCAGAGGCGCCCTCGAGTGCTAAGGGTTAAGGATAGAAAAAATGTTTTCAGAAAGATGTGCAATTGAAATTGAAACGTCCAATTTCAATATTATTCTTCTTGCCACTTTCGTGTAACATTCCACTGGTTTGTTTCACTATCCACCACATTTCCTGGTAACATTTCGAGAGCATGCAGAGAACTCGCAGTTTGAAATTATTTTTCCATATTCGCACGCGAGCGATAGCATGATGGAACAGTTTTTTAGCCATTGTATTTACACAGTGCAGAATTGATTTTGTAATCGACGGTTCGTACACGGCATATCACGGGAATGAATCATTCATAGGCTCGCAGAACGCCGAGGTCGAAGTTCGAAATGCAAAGCTGCATCCGTTCGTTGGGGGAGAGAACGCTGTCTCGTAAGCGCCGGTGAGGAATCGTAGGCGGAGGAGGCTATAGGTCGTCTGAAATGCGATTCCGGCCGGTGAGCAATTCAATAATCGTGATCGAGCTCGCTTTGACCGTGAACGCGGCAGAGAAACGCATCGGAGAACTGCATCTCTGCAACGCCAGTTTTGACTCGGCCCGGGGAAACTCGCAAATAGGATTTTAGCCAACTGTAGTGATTCTCATTAATATTTGGCCGCTTTAAAAGCGCGTAATTCCTTCCGAATTCGACCAAATTCGCGTTGGGGGATTAAACTTGAGTCTCTTTAGGAGGGTACCAGGATTATCAGTTTACTGGATCACGACGAGAGAGGTTTTATATCTTCATATATATATATAGATTAGGAATAAGCATTACTTTAGATTTAATCTTTAAATAAATAAGTAAATCATTTTTTACGGAGAATGGAGAACTGTATCGGTCCTAAAAAATGAAGTTGACATCTTGGGTAATTATTTACATTAGGTGCTTCCTCACCGATTTTGATCTTGAAATATGTTGTCAAGGTGGTCATTCTGAACAACTTTTTCCTATACATGTTACCGCCGATCGATTTTAGTTTTCGAGATATTCGCAAAAAACTATTGCTAATACTGTATCAAATTTTTCGTAATCCTGCACGCTCCGTGGCTACGAAAGCCCGTTCCGGCGTTACGTTTCTTTACATTTTGCTTCTAAATACGTTGTGGAGATGAGAGAGGTAAAAGGATCTCACTCATTCTGATAGCACAATTTTTGCATTGTAGCTGTCATCCAGAATTTGAACTAGTAATGGAAAATCGTGCGAATAGAATGCACATTGTAGGGCTACCTTCTTGTACGTTGTTGCACTTTGTGGAGCTACCTCCTTGAACCTCGTTGCATTTTGTGGGGCTACCTCCTTGAACCTCGTTGCACTTTGTAGGGCTACCTTCTTGTACCTTGTTGCACTTTGTAGGACTACCTTCTTGTACCTTGTTGCACTTTGTAGGACGACAACTCATGCTGATCGCATAATTTTAGCATTGCAGCTGTCATCCAGAATTTGAACTAGTAATGGAAAATCGTGCGAATAGAATGAGTTGTGGTTACTTATTTTACAATTAAATCAATTGGACATCAATGATATTGAAGATATGACTTTTTGCCCACCCAGAAGATTATATTTTAATTTTAGGTCATGGTGGGGGTGATGAACCACTCATACGAAAATCCTTTTATATATATGTTGTATATTGTATACTTGTATTATTCATTTTGTGTTTTGTTAGAAACGCCGTTAAGCAATCGCCTATGTTGATATACGAAAACCCAATACAGTATTAGCAATAGTTTTTTTTACGAATATCTCGAAAACTAAAACCGAGCGGCGGTAACATGTATAGGGAAAAGTTGTTCAGAATGATGACCTCAACAACATATTTCAAGGTCATGAAAATCAGTAAGGAAGCCCCTAATGTAAATTCAACTTTCGTGTGAAACATATTCCTGTATCATAAATAATTTTAGGGATATATTCGAGGGGATCGATTTAAACGGGACATTCTGTATCGTACACGACCGCCGCGTCGTGGAATTTGACTTGGCTTAACTATGGCGCTTTGATAATGGAATGGAGGGAAACTTATGATGATCTAATACACCTATCCTGGTGTTCGACGAGCGAACGACGAAGTCTTCGCTTTCACAATGAAGAGAAACTTGTGGGAAAGGGAAAGCGACTCGGAGACCGATAGAAGAGCGATTAAGGGTTGAAAGGAAGGCTGGACGAAGCAGATTGGAGGAGGAAGGCTCGAGGAAAGGAGAAGAAGGCAACGAAGGAATCGATAGCCATTGTCATGGCGACCGCAGCTTCGACCAGTTCGAATCGACCTTTCTCTGGTAGCTTCGCGATATTCTCGTGGAAAAAATCGCCGACAACAATGACATCTTTAGACACCCAGGATCGGCCAACGGAGACCGCCTCCGACTACAATTTCCTCGACAACACGGTAAAAACGCACGAGTTCGTTCAATTGAGTTGAACCTGGTTTTCTCGTCAGCGAAACAAGGGTTCCGCCGGAGAAACGAGCGTACTCGAATAGCATTCTCTCGCGAGCAAGCTGAAATATCGTTATCGGACGGGCTCCCCGGCGAAGCCGAAACCCAGACGCTAGTTAGAGCAGTCTAACGGGGAAAATTGGAGCCGCGGTGCAATTTACGGCATCTTGGAGATGGTGCTTTGATGCGCGAATACTGCAAACTTCCCAAAAGACGACTGAGTCGGTCGAAACACCGGAAACAGAACCGCTGCGCTTTCGCGAGTAGCTTTCCCGTTTCTCAAGCAGGGGAATTCGTCATGATGGCCAAGGCTATGAAGTCACAAATAACGAAAACATTTCAAAAATATAAAAATGATGTAACGAAGAAATAACAATTTTTATTTCGCTTCAAAACGATCCAATCGTAAACCAACAAAGTCAATGAAAATCTGATCGGTTCTTGTTTGTATTCCATACAATGTGTATTCTACCGATGACCCGTTGAAACTTCTGGACACGATGCGCGGAGACCTGGCTTCGCGCCACGTTGTCGCGATAACGATCGTAATTGCCGATTTCACAGTAAATTGCACGGGCATGAAAGCGTCGCGTTCACCTCGCAGATGGACGCGCAGATGTCCGATCGCTATCAAGGTCGGCGTGTACACGTTTTTCCGGTCGTGAGAGAGCGGATGTGAGGGCGGATTCCATTCCGCTTTCGTCGAAACACGCGTGTCCACGAGAGTTCTGTCTTCGCCAGCCTGCTAGAAGGGAACATCGATCGAAATCGAGGACTGACCACGAGGAACGAGTCATTTACATACGTTATCGGAAACGCTGTTCGTGTAGACGCAAGACGTAATGGTTAAGATCGCGTGTGTGGCCGTTTCCATAAAACAGCTTTGGAATTAATCCGAAAATGTTCGTGCCGTGATATCGGTCCAAATTGGGCTCTCTCGTAACCTCGTGCTCGATCAGGGTATGTCGAAATGGCTGTGAACATGTTGGTGACAGTGGAACTGATCGAGTTTGATTAAGTAAACTGTAGATGATCTCTCGAAGCAATATGCTGGACGTTTTCTATGGGTGTGGGAGGTAAAAACCGTTATTAGTGTCATTTCTAGATTTAAACGAATATTCTTTTATTAATTAATACAAGAATTAATCGAAGAAATTTCTTTGTAGGGCTACCTTCTTGTACCTTGTTGCATTTTGTAGGGCTACCTTCTTGTACCTTGTTGCACTTTGTGGGGCTACCTTCTTGTACCTTGTTGCACTTTGTAGGGCTACATTCGGGTGGCTTGGCGTATTTCGTTCTGTAAGAGTAGTCCGAATAAGAGTACCGAATAATGCGAAATTAACATCCACGTAAATTCCGTGCAGCGTGTTTCTCGATCGAGGAATGCAGAGAGGTTTTCGAACCCCGAAGAAGACGATCTCTCGGAGCTCGTCGTTAGAAAGAATTCGAGAGACCATCCATCCCCCAAGGTCTCTGCTCGGAATCCGTTTTCCCTAGTCGCTTTCGCGTTTCTCCCTCGGTATTTTCGTTCGAGGCGAAGGGGTGTACGGCTGTTCGTGGCACGTTCCTTCGTACCTGAGAACGCAAACCAATTTCAGGCTCCGATGCACACACCTCCGCGTTCCTCGCTTGTGTCTTTTCTACGTTTCCGTGTTTCTGGCTCGTCGACGCGTTCAAACGTACACATTGTTTCGAGTCGCGCAGGATTCTGCTCGGAAACATCCTCGATTCCACCCCGAAGTGCGTTATCACTTCCCTCGATGGGTTTACACAAGTATTTAGTAAGTCGTGCAACATAAAATGTCCGAGCTTCTCGATCCTTCTGCAATCGAATCGTTCGAACAATTTCTGATCGAATGTCAACACGTCTTGTGTCAGCCTTTTTAAACACATTTATCGTATGTGAGACTCCCGTAATTTCTCGCTACTCGTTCAGAAAAAAGACCGGACGCGGTATCTAATCGTTACGTAGAAGGCGCACATAACTTCGCCCCTTATCTCACGCGCGATTACTTTAGTGTTTCTACTATCGGCGCTTCCGTCGTATTCCGAATACAGTGTCGAATTTCCTATGTAACTTAAGCCTCTTCTCCTCAGTTGAAAAATCGTGTGTGTGTGTGTGTCGACAGACTCAATCCAGTCGAGTGTAGGAACAGTAGAACAATCTAAGTTCAAGTAAGCAAATTTATTGACCTGGCTGTGTTTTTAATTTTATTTTCCATATTATAATTCTTTTGCTTTTTTAGACAACTGATCCGCGTCTCATCGGAGACACCTGCAGTAAGAAAAAATGTAAACAATGCTCCCTCTTAGTCCTCTGACTTCGAAGAAATATCAAAAAAACATAAACACGCGTTCGACATCGTAATAGACGATCTAACAATCTAAAAGACGAAATATCAAGTCAAGGGAAAAATCTCTGTCCGATCTCGTATTAACCCTTCACCGCATAGTGTATCATATCTGATACAGTTAACAAATCTGGTATACAATCAACTAAGAATGTGTTTTTTTACCATGTATATTTATTTTAATTTTTCTGAAAATGTTTTAATGTTTTAAATGTTTTCATCCCAATTTAAAAAACTCATACAGGGTTAAAATAGATGATAAATCGGACACGAACTTTTGCACTGACCTACTAAATCTTCCAAGAATTCGCAGTCTCATCATTGGGGACTTACATCGAGCAAACGTCGATGCGTCATACATCTCCTCCGGGAATTACTTGTGACAACCACTGTACCAAAGCGTAGTTCCGTACAAGATTAACAGACAGATCTATATCTGAAGATTCATTGATTTTCAACAAGACCATTCGCGCGTCTCCAACCGAAGTGACCCGGTTTTCAAGCAGTATTTTTCGTTTCTCTGTTCCAGGAGCAGCATTACGTTGAGGATGCATTAGCGCCGGAAGGTGATGTACCTGACTCTCAGAAGAGTCAAGAAGCTCGGAGTCCCAAGAGACAGGTACTGTCTTCATCGTTTAAGCCTGCTCTTGAAGGCTAGGACCTCGATTCTCCGATTTCCGAAGCGAAGGAGCAACGTTCCCAAGGGAGTGAAGAATCTAGGGGAATTCAAGAGCCGTTTGGTGGATCCTAGGGAGAAGACAATAGTCGAGTCAGGAGCCCGAAAAGAGACGTCAACGACGATAAGGACGGCGAGGACCGGCTTCGAGGCGGGGGCTGCAGCCTTCAGGGAGCGCCTCGTCCTGTACGGCGCTCTTCTAACGCCGATAGGAAGGAGTTATGGTGTCTCGCACATGCGATGACTGCGGCGGCAGCCGTGGCACTGTGGCATCGTGCCCACCTTTACAAGGCGATCGTTTGCGTCGTCCTCGCTCTGATCGCCATCCAGTATTTACTTAGCGGCGTGATCGATCGCCGATCCATCGAAACCATTTTCACCATTAACGCTACCAGGTGAAACTCCATCTTGAACGCTACCAAATTAGGTCCAGCCCTAGTTAAAGTTTCAGTTTCTCTATCCGATTCGATCCGATTTCGACCACCCCTATCAAATTCTAACTAGTTGACGATAGATCTTTATGAGAAATGAAAACTTTCTAATTGGTACAAGCTTATCTTCTTTTTTTAATATGTTACCACGTTGGGTAACCGGTAGCATCTTTTGCCACAAACGTCAAAAATCCGCAGTCCAGTAATTAGCCATGAAGTTGAGGTTTTTAGTGGGTATGGGTACCCATCCAAGGCCTGAGTCCCACTACAGTAAAGATCCGACTAGTTTCCAATTTGGGGGTCCCGATTCCTATCCAGGCCTACTTATTGCACTACCTGTCAACGCAATGCCGTGCCTGGCCACACGCTGCGGAAGTGGTAGACCCAGCCATAAATTAGAAAAGCAAGGAAGATCACGATTCCTTTCTATTCCGAAGAACCACCCCCTGCCCAAGAATCAAGGGATTACTGTATAAGCCAAGAACACCAAGTGAACCAGAGGCGAATAGGATTCGCCCACTATTGGATGTGAACAAGGTACTTTAGGTCCTGGGCGGTGGGGGTGTAGCAGGTATGGTGATAAACCTCTCAACCAACATCGGATAGAGGGTGTCCGTAAAGGGATTCCCCCACCACCCTTAAAAAAGGCCTGAGTCCCACACTACCCCCTTCTAGGAAGTGCGTGAAATCATTGCCCCCCTCATCCATAAAAAAATTTAGTTAGTCATGAAAATACGTCTTACATCAGACAGGATTGCGAGAATTTTTTGAATCGAATACGTCAGAATTAAGTTGTCCAGCTGGTTCCAATTTCTCACGGTACAGTGATGCACGTAAAGCGACAATGGCGGACGCCTCGGTTCCAAGTAAATTCCCGAGAAAATTCATTCCGGCAGTGCGGCACGTCGCCGCCGCGGCACGTACATTCCACTAGAGTACGTGATCTCGTTACTTCGTTAGCGGTCATTTAGATTGTCCGTTTGCGGAAGCGGTTGCTAACGATCCTTTGACCTTTGCGAGCCGCGTGCGGTACCTCCGAATTCGCCCGCAATTTTCCTCCCCCCCCCCCTCTGTTTCTCTCGGAGAGTTCGAGCAATTTAGCGAGCACAAAGCACCGAAAGGAAGTAAAGGTTGGTTAATTAAAAACTGTAACACAGGGGAGTACCCGCGGGCATTTTTTCGGGGGGGAGGGGATTTACGAGCCGCGAACCGGTACCGGTTAATTTCGAGTTTCGCCAGCGGCGCGTGACAACAATTTGTTACTCTCTCGCCGGCTCGTTTAGCCGTCGCGCTAGAATCCGCACGTTGCACCGGGATGCGCTGCGCGTCGAGGCGCGTCCTACCGCGGCGAACCGAGATGCAGTTATTTGTCGACGTTTTGCGTCGTTTCCTGTCACGCGCCGCGCATTAAGTCGCCGCGCAGCGCCGGAGAGAGAGAACGTGTCTACCCGAATCCTATCGCGTCGAAGAAACTGAATTTTATTTTCGTTTAATTCGCCCCCTTTTTTTCCTTGATCTCTCTTGGGGGCGTTGGTGAGGGCCCTTTCTTCGATTCACTCACCAACGCCATATTCCCGAGTCTGACCACTCATGTTCTTGGCATTAAAGAATTTTTAAATTGTTCTACTGCGTTCATTAATTCAATAATTTTTAGCAATCTTAATAACCAGAAAGTACATTTTTTTCTACGAAACTGTGAAACACTTTCTATTGTTGAAATTTTTTTGTGCATTTTTAATCATGCTTTAACGAGCTCCAAGAATTTTCAAGGCTTCTTTTTTCTTTTTTTTTATTAATCAATTTATTGTCTCCTTATTTTGTCATCTGATATCTTTCGATTTGCAGACTTGCAAGCCTTCAAAAATTTCACGAATTAGTTGGTACACTCAAGCTGTTTCGTCTAATATAAAGTTGAGAATAAATCTTCTATTGAAATCTAAAAGGAAAACTTTCAAGCGAATCATAATCTGAAGCTGTAGTTTCCAGAACTATCTCGCGTGTACTTTTGATCCACGAGCATCCACGTCACTACTCGCGCGCTTCACAAGCTCGGACGAAAACCTGGGGGGGGGGGCCTCCTCAATTTGTCAGATATTCCTCTCTGCCGTAAAGTTCTACTTGCGCATGCAAACGTTCGCGAATTTACAAGCTTTCTGTTTATTCAGAATTAATAATAAAGGAGAGATTTCGTATCCAGCGAATAGACCGCGTATTTTACTGCAAAATAAAATAGTTTTTATTCGTTGCAAGATACAGGAAATACACAGAGGTGTTCTTTCTTTCAAAATTATTTTATTCGATTGAAGACAATAATTGTATATATAAAATCCAAATCTTTTTACTATTCTAATGCGATTTTCATGGAACACTAGTTTCCCCCTTGCCCTTCCGTGACGCTGTCCCCTCTTCGCTCAGTGTCCGAATAAAATTAAATAAATAAAATATTAATAATTATTATATTAATTAATATATTCATCATTACCCCTAAAAAACAAAATAAAAGAATTAAAGATATGATACATTCTATTCATATTATTACACCAATTAATAATAAAATTTCTCCAACTAAATTTAAAGAAATAGGAGCTGATATATTAGAAGTACATATTAAAAATCATATTATTCTTATTTTAGGTATATAATTTATCATCCCCTTCTTAATTAATATTAATTGACTGTTAGTTTCCTGATAAGAAATATTTACTAAAAAAAAAAATCCAGATGAACACAAACCATGAGCTACTATAATTATATATTCCCCAACAATTCTAATTTTAAAAAAAGTTATTAGTCTTCTAATTAATACTCCTATATGAGCAACTGATGAATAAGCTACTAAATTATATCTATTTGACGCAAACACACCCCTCTTAAAATAATTCTTCCTAATAACCTTAATATAATTACAAAAAATTTTAATTTCATAAAGAAATATGTAAATATTATTATTATTTGAAGTAATCCATAAGTTCCTAATTTTAATAAAACAGTAGCTAAAATTATAGATCCAAAAACAGGAGCTTCAACATGAGCTTTTAATAATCAACCATGAAATATATAAATAGAAATTTTTACAAAAAAAGTACCTATTATAAAATAAAAAAATAATTATTTATTCAATAATATATTAATTCTAATAATACTATTAAATCCAATATTAATTTATTTATAACTATAAATAAAAATAATAAAAATGGTAAAGAATAAAATAATGTATAAAATATTATGTTATAAGCAGCTTCTAATCGTTTTTCTACTTTACCTCACTTAATAATAAATTTTTATTTGAATAATTAATATATTAATCATTAATAAATTAATTTATATATTCATCATTAATAGGTTAATTAATATATTAATGATCAAACCTTGCGCTGAAGTCACAAGTTTAATTTTTGTTACGGATAATCCTTGTGTAAAAATAATTAAAATAAATTTTATAATAAAATATTAAATTTATATAAAATTCGAGGACCGTCATACAGAATAATATCGATCGGATGATACAAGCGTGTATACTTTTCGTTTTTGTATATCACGATAAAAATTGTTTGCATCGATAACAATGAACTGAACGAGCCAAACAAAAATGTCCTTTTGACTTGAAATCATTTCAATAAGCTCCGTCTGCGCTACGATTTTTGGACGCACGAATCTCTTCTCGTGGATCACGATCTGCTACCACAGCAGTCTGGTAACGCGACTCGGGGCGTGTAGATTACGCGTCGCACGAACGCAAACAAGCTCGACCATTCAAACAGCTACCTAACGTTTGCGCGTCTAATCGCGCCGACTCGGCAACTCGCTGTCCCTGTTTATTTGCGATCGGATGCCACCGTAGCGGAGATTGTTCCCATATTTCACCGGCGCGTTTCCAGGAATGTTCAACTCCCCGCCGGGGCGTATCGGCATCGCTCTCGGCCGCAGTATTTCTCGGGAGAGCCTTTCGGGACCGCAAATCCTGGTGCAGCGGCGAATATCCGCTTGCGAACCGATCGATCGCGGTCCACGGAAGTCCCGGACCGATTCTCCCTGCGGGCACACTGCCTCCAAAAAGTATTTGCACGCTCAACTCCCGGTACACGTGAAAAAATCCTGATATTCTGTTCACCAGAAGACATGAGATTTTCGGGTTTTCCCGTTAGCGTCGGAAAGCTAAAAGCTCTCTGTGCGTTTCTTATTAGCTGTGTTAGGCATCTCCTAAAACTGCCGAGATCTCTAAATATTAATATTAAAATTAATACAAATTAAATTAATATTAATACAAATTAAAAATATTAATATTAATACATTGTATTAAACATTGTATTTCATTTTCTAAATTTTAATATTAAAATTAATACAAATTAAAAATATTAATATTAATACATCGTATTAAACATTGTATTTTATTTTATAAATTTTAATGTTAAAATTAATACAAATTAAAAATATTAATATTAATACATCGTATTAAACATTGTATTTTATTTTCTAAATTTTAATATTAAAATTAATACAAATTAAAAATATTAATATTAATACATTGTATTAAACATTGTATTTTATTTTCTCTGTATATTATGCTGTGCACTGTGCTTTTAAGTAGCAACGTGCGGGAAATTAATTCGACTATCTTTAAGTACTTATTATTATTGAGAGAATTATTGGCTTAGCTGGAATTGGAGCTTGTTATTGCTGCTACAACAGCCGCGGAATTATTTAAAATCGTAACTGTTTGAATGGTGAAATTTTCAGTAGAATCCCAGAACGATTCGATATGCGCCACTTCGAGACACTTTCTTTAATTAGAGTTCGCCTTGATAGACATTTAGGGACCGAAATACGTGGCTCGAACGAGCCGAGAATAAAATCCAGACGCAGCTGTCTAAAGATACTCTTACGATTTCATTACGGTTGAGAACTGGTTACAGAGACTTCTTTTTTGTTCGCAGATACGCTGATCGCGGGTTCAGGCATCATCAACGTGGCCTGATCATTTACGGACCCGTGACGGTGCCGAGTTTGATACTGTCCAGTCTGAATGACTCCGCAACGAGCCTGCAATGGGCTGGCGGCAGAGGCAACTCGAATTTGTCGAAATTGGAGCTCACGGCCGCTGTGTCCACTCGGAATGCGTACCTGTTACCTGGACCGGAAGTCTCGGCGACTAACTCAACGAATAGCACTGTGCTGCAACGATGTCCCCTCATCCCTCCGAATCTCGGTAAGTTGGAATTTTACCACGTTTTATTATTATTTTTATTATTATTCTATTTAGACTTGAAATTGGATACATGGCTCAGAACTAGATGACAATGCATTATTTAAAAAAAAATGTGTTTTAAAGTCTATCCGTTCTGAAGAAAATAACAATTAAATATTTACAATTTCATCCCCTCGCGAAACGCTATCGCGTTCAGCGATCCCCACTCCACGCGACAACGCTCTCTACTTTGCGATGCGCGCGCACTCTGACTTGTCCCCACTCCACGGTCCCACTTCGCTCCGATGGAGCTCAGTATATGATAGTACGTCGCCGGGTGACGATCGGTAGTACATCGTTTTGTTTACCAAGTGAAATTTACAGCAAGCTTAGTGAGTGTACAAAGTATTATTAATAAAGAGTGATACAGGTACTAACACAAGACTGAAAAATATAAAATAATTTTTCCTTGTCCCGTACAGATTCCTAACCTCGTGCAGATAGTCCTGAAAATTCGTGATTGTCGATTTTTAATAGCCATGAAATCTTACAATTATTTTTATAGCTATTAAAAATTGACAATCACGAATTTTCAGGACTATCTGTACGTGACTAGGAAAAATTATTTTATACTTTTTATAAGTATATGTAGTCTGACTAGTCTAATTTATCATAAATTGTATCCCAGCATTAGATTAATTGAAGGATACCATTCAAGCAGACTATTCAACAACATTACACTAATAAAATTTAGTAATTCTCTAAACTCCGAGGAACAAACAAAATCTGATAGGGTTCGGTTTATGGTTAATTTGCAGTTGGACCGTTGGCAGTTGGTAAATCACCTCCGGAGCTGTCGGTGATTGAAAAGGAGAAGGGTTTCGCAGACGTGAAGCCTGGTGGCAGAGGATACCCGGCTGACTGTGTCGCTAGGCATCGTGTTGCTGTAGTCATACCGTTCCGAGATCGACCGCAACACCTTCAAGCGTTGCTCTATAACCTTCATCCCATGTTGCTGCGACAACAGATCGACTACCAGATATTCGTGATCGAGCAGAAAGGTGAGGGCGAACTTTTCCTATCATTAGATCAATCCTCCAATCTTCGAACGATCCACGATCATCGTCCTGAGACTTTAAGCCGAATTAGTGAGCAACGGGGTAAACTATACTGTATCTTCGTGATGTCACTATAGTCTTGGCTATAGTATTTCCCAATGCCGGATTAAGTCAGCGTGAGGCCCGTAGCAAATGTTACCAGGGGGCCCTAGGTTTTGCACGATAATATAATAAAACACGATGAATGACATTTTTTATTAGCAAAAATATCTGGGAACGGTATCGACCAAATTTTAGGTCAATTTTCTACTGCAAGCGCGGGGCCAGTAGCAAATGTTACTATGAGGCCCTAGGTTTTGTACGACAATATAATAAAACATGATGAATGACCTTTTTTTTTAGCAAAAATATCTGGGAACGGTATCGACCAAATTATAGGTCAATTTTCTACTGCCAGCGTGGGGCCCGTAGCAAATGTTACCAGGGGGCCCTACGTTTTGCACGATAATATAATAAAACACAATGAATGACCTTTTTTATTAGCAAAAATGTCTGGGAACGTTATCGACCAAATTTTAGGTCAATTTTCTGCTTCAAGCGTGGGGCCCGTAGCATTTGCTACTCTTACTATGAGGCTTAATCCGGCATTGGTATTTTCTGAAATATTTATCCCTTTTTTTAAATTAAAGACGTGTGAAAAAGGATAGTAGGGCCCCCTCAAACGGTTGCTTTCTTTTGGGAGACAGTGGGCGCTATGGTGGGGACGGTTCTGTCTCAATTGAGACAAAAATACCCATCCCTCGACTATATTATAGCTTCGTGACGTCACTCTGGCTCCGACTATAGCATATCCCCCACTTCATCTCTCGATCTGGCAACGCTGCGCGTCAGTTCTTCCGTTTAGGGGATTGGGAGCAAACTGTGTGTTCACCAGCGTCCCGTACACAACTTCCCAACCCCGGCAGTACAAAGTTTCGCGTAGCAAACGAAACAATCGATTGTTTATCACATTGTTAACGTTTGCGTCGCGTTAGATCGGCGTAGTATCGATCGCGTTTCGCCTCTCGATTCTCGTTTCTCTTGCGTAACGAACACCGAATCCGTTCGTTCGCCGACGAAACCCATGAGCGAATACCGACGCTGATTTCGCGGGAGAATCGGACACGGAACGCCGCGCCGTTACGCAACGTCGTACTCGAACATAATCGTTGAACAGACAGGGGATATATATATACAGGGTGTCTCAAAATTCCTTCAACATCTTGAAATGGGAGGTTCTCGAGTTCATTTGAAGCAACATTTTCCTTTGCAAAAATGATGTCCGCCGATTTGTTAAGGAGTTATTAACGAAAAACACGGACCAATCAGAGCGCGACCTAGACGCGTATTGGCACAATTGTATTTTTCTTTAATAACTCTTTAACAAAGCCGAGAACGTAATTTTTGCAAAGGAAAATGTTGCTTCAAATAATCTCAAGAATCTATAATTTACGATTACGATTAGGATTAGAATGTTGAAGTAATTTTGAGACAGCCTGCATATTCTAAACGGCGAATCAATTGGTTCTCGAGTGACATCAGATGTTCGACATCGAGTCTCCATTGTCCGCTACGTTTGCATCATATTTGCGGTATTAGCGCTGGAACCAAACATTGTAATTAGCTCGCAGTAGCTGAAGCTAGCACTGTCCAGTGTCCTTGCCGTGTAAATACCAAAGAGGCACTCGAGGCAGCATGATTGAAGCAGTTGAGGCTGTCTCGCTGTGTACACAATGCTTTCGAGCGTTTCACCATTGTCCAGTTCCCCAGCTGACGGACTCTTACCTAGCTATCACAGAAAGTTACGTCTAATTAAACTTCAATTCTGTCGGCAAAAAGACGTCCTTATTCTACTCGCGCCGTGTTAGAATTAATGAGGTCATGATTGGCTTTTTTCTTGTGAATATTTTCAATGATTGTTCGTTGTGAACGGTATCTCAGATCTAACGTTAATTCGTTTGGTTGCCAACACGTACAAGCATGTTCTAATTTGATGCAGTTGTAAATTAATTAAGTCATGATTGGATTTTTTTCTTGTAGTTGATGATTTTTCATTGTGAACGATGTCTCAGATCTAATGTGAATTCGTTTGGTTGTGAACGCGTATAAGCATGCTTTAATTTGTTTCATTTTTTAAAAATAGAATCGAGCTTCTTTTATTTATTTATTTTTTATTATTTGCAATTAAATAGAATATAATGTGTATATGTATACATATATTATATTAACTAAATAAAATTAGTATTAGGTCATTGCAAAAGACAATTCTCGATTCTATTTTACCACGTTTTTATTAGCTCGCTTTCTTGTTTGTTTGTCTGTTCGGTGGCAAATTTTGCAATTGATTTTAAACTAACTCCCTAACGAGCTAGAAACTTGAAATTGCATTAATGGGTCAGAACTGGATGACAATGCATTATACAATAAAAATTTTTTTAATAAGTCCATTTGTTTTGGAGAAATAACAATTAAATATTTATCTTTTTCCCCTGCGAAACTCTATCGCGTTCAGCGATCCCCACTCCGCGCGATAACGCTCTCTACTTTGCGATGCGCGCGCACTCTGACTCATCCCCACTCCACGCACCCACTTCGCCTCGACAGAGCTGGACAAAGCTCAGTATATGATAACACGTCGTCGCGTGAGGATCGGTAGTATCATCGCGTTACAAGTATTAACACAAGATTAAAACGCAGAAAATAATTATTTAAATAAAAATAGATTTTTAAAAATACCACGTTCTTAAAAACGGACTAAACCTCGTACAGATAGTCCTGAAAATTTGTGATTGTGAATTTTGAATAGCTATGAAAAATTATTTTATACTTTTTAGTCCGTTTTTAAAAATGTGGTATTTTAAAAAAATTATTTTTTAAAAAATGAAAGGAAGATACGGAATAGATGTAGCTTTAAAATTGCTGATTTACTGCAACAGCTTTATATCCTTAGAGTTACGAAGTTTTAGGTAAGTTTCTATTGACTGTACTGCTCCAGCCAGTTTTCAAGCGAATCGTAATGGAAAAACTGGTGTACAGAGTACTCAGAAAGTTGATTTTTTTTCCGTGTTGCGACCACAGTCGACCGCAATGCGGTACCTGAGCGGCGTGTATCCGATGCACCACGCGCAGCAGGGACAGTTCTCGACGCGTTACACCGGCACGCCAGCCTTAACGCAGTTTTAATTGCCCGAAACGGTCCCGGACACGGAGTTTCGCCCTACCGCCTCTTTGCAATTCAGATCTTGCTCTCTTACTCCCCTACTCTCCTGTTACCCTCATCCCTTGGTCGTTCTTTCCCCGGGCTACTCGAGATTAAAATACAAAGTCAGCCACCGCGAACAGTTTGCTTTACATAATTGCCGCCATCTTGAATATTTAGTGAATCTCATCGATGCTTTTTTACCTCGATCGTTTCTCGCCGTCGGAATTGGGAAATTAGGCTTAATGCGTTCACCATCATCGTTTGTCCTGTTAACAGTCTTCGGATCAGTGTCTCTCATAGTTGGAACGTTCTTTTAAAATATAACGTGTCATTTTGTAAAATGTTCAATGCAGTATCACGTGTAGTTGAAAAAAAATGTTTTTTTTTTAAATCAATATATATAAACTTTTTTTATATATATAAAAATTCTATATTATTCTGTAACATTTTATTAAATGTAACGTATTATTTGGTGAAATGTTCAAGATAGTCATTGGTGGTTGCAATGTTTTAGCATTCAATGAATGCAGATAGTCAAGAAAGTGTACATTGTACCGTGGTATTTTTTCCAAATAGGATTGAAACATGTGAAAATAAATATTTCATCCTGAATGAATTTGTACAATTCAATGGGCACGTGTAAAATATTACTGATTTTATTTATTAATATTTTCTCGAGTCGTATCAGGTTTCAGGGCCACCAATTTTCTTTTTTATATAAAAATAAATTTCTAATAAAAATATAAATATTTCGCCCTGAATGAATTTGTACAATTCAGTGGGCACGTGTAAAATATTACTGATTTTATTTATTAATATTTTCTCGAGTCATATCAGGTTTCAGGGCCACCAATTTTCTTTTTTATATTCGGAGCACATTATTCTTCCACGGAATGCTTACACATATTATTATTTCACAATAAATCAAGAATGGTATTAAAATAATGTACGATCGAAAAGCATGATACCGTAATAATTGGTAGAGTGTCCCTATGAAAGCTAATAAAAGAAGCAGAAGGCAACTAGAAGCGATTAAAGGATGTTCTGGACATACTTTGTATTATTTATATTCATTCACGTCATTTGTTATCACCAGTGCATAATTTTAGGCAAATTTTACATATTTATCTTCAGTAATAACAATGAATATTGCTTTCTGAAGTATTTCTAATTTATTTAAATATTTGTTTTTAACTTTTCATTGCGTAATTATATACAGTGAATATCATATATTTATTATCTTCAAGTTCAAATCGATGGGTACCTATTATTCGCAAACGTCACTTACAATTTTTTTTATACTTTGAAGACAATTTGATTGAAAAATAAATATAACATGAAATTCACTGATTAAACAAAAGTTTTTTAAATTAATCTATTTTTCTAATGCAAAATATACTCATTAATGGCTTTCATTGCCAATATATTTATGTATTTCAAATTTCTTGTAGTTTTGTTATACAGGGTGTCCCAAAATTCGTGTACTTCCCGGAAATGGGAGGTTCCTTGACGCCAGCGGCTTTGTTTAGGAGTTATTAACAAAAAACACGGACCAATCAGAGCGCGGCTACAGCGGATTGATTCTGGTTCGGCAAATGGCGCCGCCACGCTAAGCGGGACCTGTCGCTGAGTCGGACTCCGTTTGCTCTAGACGCTCTCTGATTGGTGTGTGTTTTTTGTTAATAACTCCTAAACAAAGCCGCTAGCGTCATTTTTGTAAAGGAAAATGTCGCTTCAAATGACCCAAGGAACCTCCCATTTCCGGAAAGTACATGAATTTTGGGACACCCTGTATGTTGCTTATTGTGGACACAGCTTAAGAATCGAAAGAATGTTAGAAATATTTTAAATTAATCTATTTTTTCATGCAAAATATACTCATGAATGGCTTTCATTGCCAATATATTAATGTATTTCGAATTTCTTGTACTTTTTTTATATGTTGCTTAGTGTGAACACAGCTTAACATCTAAAAAACGTTAAAAAATCTGCATTCAATTTGCAATCCGTTTAACAAAAGCGTGACGAGAAATGTGGAACTTGAATTTATCGATGTAGCAATAATATTATCAGCCCATTGAATCGTCAATCACACTTTCTGAATATTTTGCTTAGTGTGGACACAGCTTAAAATCGAAAAAAGGTTAAAAAATCTGCATTCAATTTACAATCCGTTAAAAAAAAGCGTGACGAGAAATGTGGAACTTGAATTTATCGATGTAGCAATAATATTATCAGCCCATTGAATCGTCCATCACAGACTGCCGATATTTATGGATACCAATATCGATAGCGGGATCTCGAGGGTGAGGTGGTAACCGCAGAGCGTCCAACGACCGCGTTGCAGTCCGCGGAGAATCGCGAGTCGGATGACTCGGGCCCGCGGGTTCGATGCAACACGATGCAACGCGTTGCACCGCGATGCAATTAGCCGCAGCTGTCGTGGGACTCGCCACGGTACCGTTAATATCGGATGCGTTCGCCGGGAGCATCGAAGAACGTTATTCTTAGTCGTCGTTACCGTAACTCGACGGGAACCGTCTATCCCCCCGGTGATCGTCGGTCTCTCGCGTTAACGGGAAACTCTCGGGACGCCGTCGATCGATCGAGAACGCTCCACGGGAACATTCTGGCTTCGAGAATCGACTGGGAACCCTTCTACACCTCCTGCAGGGGAAAGATAAACGTTCTGACCGGCGCGGTTAAACTTTCGAAATTCAATTTACTCGCGCTTTCCTCGCGGCGCGCGATACTGACGGCAAAGAAAGCCCTCTCTCGCTCGACTCGATCTCTTTAGCCGTTATTTAGGAGACGAGGAATGAGGGAAAAAGAGCAAAACACGGAGAAAGAGGCTATTTGTCGCGCGGTGCTCTCCACCACTCGTTCGTCACCCTCCTTTACCCCGATGCAACACGTTAACGCTCGAAAAAACTGTTTGTCCTACCTTTGACGAATGTCCTTGCAAATTAACATGATTGGACAAAATTAAAATTTGCAACACTGCTGTCACTTAAGAATTTCTTTTTTTTTTGTTTTTTTTTTATTTTATTATTATTGAACGTCGCTTTTTGAATTGTTATGTGAGAATCATTTCGCGACGGGACCTACAGTTTAGAATAAGGGTGGGTTCCGAACGACCTTGGGCAGAGGGATCGCCCACAATTTTTTTTATAAAATACTGTTTTATTTATAAATTAAATATTTTATAAAATTTATATAAAAATTCCTCAAATTTTATACAACATTTATATTTTTATATCAAATTCTATTTAATTTAAAATAATTTACATAAATTTATATATTAACTTTGTATATTATTATATTAATTTTGTATAAATTTAAATACTCTATTTACAAATTATATACAAATTGAATATTTTTTAAATTTTATATAAAAATTCCTCAAATTTTATATAAAATTTATATTTTTATATGAAATTCTATTTAATTTAAAATAATTTACATAAATTTATATACGGCGGTGGGACCGAATTTTTTTCTTTTTTATTTCTATTCAATGGTACTAAAAAAATGAAAATTTCTCTTGAAACTGTTTCGTGCAATTTCTTCTACTTATTTTTCTCATGAATACATAAAATCCACAGACTATATTTAAATTTATATAAAATTGAGGAGTTAATATATAAATTTGTGTAAATTATTTTAATTAAATAGAACTTGATATTTTATAATTAAAATATTATAAATTTTATATAAAATTTGAGGAGTTTTATACAAAATTTAAAAAAATATTTAAGTTATCATTGTATAACAATACTGCCAAGATAGTTACGCTAAAAACTGGCTGCACGAAATTGTGCTGAAACAAATGTACACATGAGATCAACTGGCCAAGAGTGGTGCAATTTGTTGACCGCATAATTATCGATTGACGTCCCCCTTTACTCTTATCACGGGATCTCGTGCGTTAAGGTAGAATTTGTATTGTGGCCACACTTTCTATCCTGTCAGTACAAACATATTGACACCTATTCGATCGCTCGACATTCTCGCGAAGTGAATACTGCATTTTATCGGATAACATCGACGGCTGGAACGTTTGCTTCTGCTGCACAGATACGTTCTTTGTGCGAAAGAATGCTTTGAAATTCAGTAGGTGCTACGACTTGAAAAAATTCCCGTACATTCTCCAAATATGTACGAACGAATCCACAAAGTTTCAGAATACATTTAATAAAAAAAAACAACAATTTTTTTGAAATTGTGTAAGTTTAACGAATTTTATCAAGTTTAAAAACAGTTTCAGCTTCAATTAAATAAATTTTCACCGCTCCATCTCATTTCTATCGAAAGTTCCTTACTTTTTAAACAAAAATTTCGTCCGAATTGTCGTAATTCGATGACTCTACTCTTATTTTCGATTCTTTGTTATTACAAATTCAGTTATATATATTACAAATTCAGTATATATTACAAAATATGTTACAATATATTAATATATTAAATATTAAATATATTAACGATATATTAAATATATTAACGATATATTAAATATATTAACAATATATTAAATATATTAACAATATATTAAATATATTAACAATATATTAAATATATTAACAATATATTAAATATATTACAATATATATTATAAATTCAGTCATATATATACAATACACATACAATACACGCGTCAACCCTATATGTTAAACACAGTTCCTTTTCAACGAGTAAGAACTTGTTGTTTAATGCAATAGTTCGTAAGTGCGATGTCTGCATGGATAAACGTTCGGGGAATCTGTGAATATTCTAAGGTTTTGGAACGTCGAAACGATTACGTGGGTTGCAGGCAGCGACTCCTTCAACCGAGCGATGCTGATGAACGTCGGCTACGTAGAAGCTTTGAAGGAGCGACCTTTCGACTGCTTCATTTTTCACGACGTCGACCTACTTCCGGAGGACGATAGGAATCTATATACCTGTCCCGAGCAGCCCAGGCATATGTCGGTTGCAGTTGACAAATTCAAATACAGGTATCGTAACTTGTCTAATTAAAAGAAATGTCTGAAATAAACATCTGACATCCTTTCTCGTGAAAATTCAAACGGTACATCTTGTTCGGCGATTGATTAAAACTTACATTTAGGGGAGGCAGCTCCGATGACCTTGACATATCTTGTCATGGACAATATTATGAACAACTTTTGTCATTACAACTACCCGGCGCTCGACCTTAGTTTTCGAGATAATTGCAAAAAACTATTGCAAATACTGCATTGAATTTTCGTGTTCCTGTATAATTATATAGGAAAGGGCTGCGTACTCCGATTTTGATGAAATTTTAATATGTTATGCAGTAACAGATTGTCAAAAACTTTTTCC
>CM052338.1:3677611-3716113 GCA_028455595.1 Lasioglossum vierecki
CTTTTGTCATTACAACTACCCGGCGCTCGCTCTTAGTTTTCGAGATAATTGCAAAAAACTATTGCAAATACTGCATTGAATTTTCGTGTTCCTGTATAATTATGTAGGAAATGGCTGCGTACTCCGATTTTGAAGAAATTTTAATATGTTATGCAGTAACAGATTGTCAAAAACTTTTTCCTTTTCCAATATAGGAGTGTTGCTTTTAGTTTTCGAGGTATTTGCAAAAAACTATCGCTAATACTGTATTAAATTTTTCGTATTCCTGCATGCTCCGCAAAACGTATTTGCAACAGTTTTTCGCAAATATCTCGAAAACTAAGAGCGACCGCTGGGTAGTTGTAATGAGAAAAGTTGTTGAGAATGTTGTCCTCGATAACATATGTGAAGGTCAAAGTCATCGGAGCTGCCTCCCCTAAACGTAAGGTTTATTTCGAGAGCAAGGAACCAAGACGATTGCGATTCTTACAGATTACCGTACGCTGATCTGTTCGGCGGCGTGTCGGCCATGTCTCGGGAGCACTTCCGTCTGGTGAACGGGTTCAGCAACGTGTTCTGGGGCTGGGGCGGCGAGGACGACGACATGGCGAATCGTATAAAAGCCCACGGCCTTCATATCTCCCGGTACCCGGCGAACGTGGCGCGCTACAAGATGCTCACGCACAAAAAGGAGAAGGCGAATCCAAAGAGGTGAGAACTGGCTTAAAAGCGCGGTCTCCTCCAACCCTCGGACGAACGCGCTGCTCCCCGGCATAGTAATAACATGATTGCGGATACTCATGCAAATTCCCCCGTTTGTATGCGTGTAACTAGACCGCGGATCTTCGTGCAGGATCAAGGTTCACCGAGACGCGAGAAACAAGGGTCGAATAGAAATTTATTTTAATAAGTGGAGAGTGAAACGGGATCCTTTATCGGATAAGCACACTGGAAACAATTCTCGACCGTGTGGCGTTAACGAAATAATTATTCTGAGATTGTTGCTTTTATCGCAAGAATATACAAATTGCTGAACATATTATTACTAGATGTTATTTAAATATTGAATTTATATTTTTCAAGTATTGATTTCAAATTTTTTGTAATATTTTTTTGTAAATGTCTATTTCATATTCTCTGAATATTTAGCTTAAATTTTCTAAATATTTCATTCACATTTCTTAAACATGCACACAATAGTTAGGTCCAATATTTATCTCGTATAAAAAAGTGTGGCTTAAAAAATATTTTTCCAATATTTGAAAAAGATATGTATCCAATATTTTTGTGATACTAGGGTAGTAGCACAAAATATTGTATACGCATTCATATAATATTAAAAAGCGATTCAATCTTTTTTTAATATTCAAGTTTACATACAATATTTATTTTATATTAAGTAACAATTTCTTTTTAAATAGGCAGAAAACATTTATTTGGTTATTTATATGTTACGTGCAAAATATTTCTTTCTAAACATTAAATGAATCTTTATTTCATATTAGAAATATAGTATTTTATCGATAATTGTCCGCAGCACGGGCCTGTCCAGGGACAATTATCCGCCAGGGATACTATTCTTTGCCACGAATGCCATGAATATGTCATTATAACATAAACATGCATGCAATAGTTAGATCCAATATTTATCTCATATGAAAAAGTGTGGCTTAAAAAATATTTTTACAATATTTGAAAAAGATGTGTTTTGATTATCGATCGTAAGATTGTTAATAACAAGGTGTATTGATGATCTCGGCGCAAAGGTTCGATCGGAAAATAAATTAAAGCAATTTTGCTAGTTCGATTTAACTTTCTACTTTTTTTTCATTTTTAGGGTATTAGTCGTACGGGGGTTGAGTCGGTTTTTAGTTTTTGGTGGTTTGGAGTGTTGACCTGTGGCGGGATTTCAGGTACGAGTACCTGAAGACGGGCAAGAAGCGATTCGCCACGGACGGACTGACCAATCTGCAGTACGAGCTGGTCGACAAACAGAAGCCGAAGCTGTACACGTGGCTTCTGGTGAAACTGACGCCCCCACAGCCTAGCTGATGGCTCTCGTGGATCGGGTAGCGGACGAGGCCCGAGCAAGTCGACGACGCTCCGACCACAAGCACCGCTCTCGGTTCCCAAAGATAAACGAGACATCGATCGAATCGAAATCGGTTCGAACCGTTCGAACGACTTTCCTTTCCTTTTCTCGGCGATAGGAATCGTCTCTCGTCTGAGAGACGGCGACGTTCGAACCTCCACCCTACCCGATGGACCGGGTATGTGGACGTTGGAACCGCTTAAGGGGAATAAACGCTGTGACCATTAACTAAATCACTCGGGAATTATTCACGAAGAATCAGCCACCTCCGATTCCAACCCTTCGCGCTCCGAGCGTATTACTCTTCGCGATCGATGGGAGTTTTGTCTTACAAGGAGAGTGTAAGGACCTTGTCACACCGATTTAGTTGAGACTCTGTATACTTATAGATCTAGATCTCCCATTTACGAATATATAGCATTATAGACGCTAATACTCGATAGTTTTTGAGATATTCATAAACAAAGTTCTTAAGTGGTATACAACGAGACTTCCACCCGGTGGGCTAGGGTTCGATTCTCGTTTGATGAACAATTTTTTTTTTCATATTTATTTATATTATAAATAATATTTGTTGTGTAACATTGACTTGTCTATATAAGATTGCACATTTATTACAAGTTGAAGAACAAAAGGATTAATAAATTATAAATAAATTCGCTGTGTAAAATTAACTTGTTCGTAAGATATTGCACATTTATTTATATACAAGTTAAAGAACAAACGTATTAATAAATTATAAATAAATTAGCCGAAATTAATTCGTTATATATCTCTACAATAAATATTCGTCGTATACCTCCTCTACAATAGCAGATTTAAACAGTAATGTAAGAACTTTGTTTATGAATATCTCAAAAACTATTGAGTGTTAGCGTCTATAATGGTATACATTCGTAAAAAAGTATACAGGGTCTCAACTAAATCGGTGTGACAATGTCCTTGCACTTTCCGTTTTAGATCGAATATTTACTGTATCGTATTCCTGAATAAGAAGAAACAGTCTCGACAGTGGCGTTCACGAAGTGCATAGAATTTATGATTGCTTTTAACGTGTCGATGACAATCGCTCCAAGTGGAATAATTAATTGTATGTCGATCGTAATTTATTTTAAGATATTATGAATTTTTATTTATTTTTATTCCACACAATAGATAAATAAAAATTCATAATAGCTCTGAGTGGAGTTAGGAAATGTTGATTAAAACGATGTTAAGCAGTGATGATTCTACAAGATTGTAAACGAGGGTTCAGTTAATCAATGAGTTTTCAAAATCGCGGGTGGCTCTCTGTGAATATTTACCAAGGACTCGCGAATTTTTTTCAGACGCCTGTACAAGCAAGTAGCTCAGCGATTCCTTTCGCATTGAATTAGTCTTCCTTTAAGGCGTAGCAACAGATATTTTATTAAAAAACAATTGAGTCGCAACTTCGTGTAAACTACTACTTGCGAATTAGGGTGTGCATATTCTGTGCGAGGTATCACAAGCAACCGATCTGCAGCATACGTGTAGTTAACTTAAATTAAGAATGCTAAGGTTTTCTTACAGTTGTATAAAGGGTATAATAGTTTCGATTAAGTATGTATGGAGATTTTCATATATTAATGATTTACAAAACTGAGCAGGTTTAACAACAACTTCCGAGTAGTTGGAAAAGAATTATTAAACCTTCTTTTGGGGGAGAAAGAATTCGTCAGTATTCCAAGTGGGTCCGAATGTTTGTATCTAACATTGTGAGAATGTTTAGCGGTGACTTCTGCATAATTGAACTTTTTACCTCCTTTTTTTCCGAGAGTTACAATGCTTTACGTTAAGGGCGGCTCGGATGTCCGTATGTTTATTACGGAATCAAAGTTGTTTGGTCGAGTAACTTTTTATTATTGTACAACACAATATTATTCCAGATGAATGAACGACTAACACGGTTAAGAAAATTTTGTTCGAAACTCGTGGGTTGATGAACGCTGGCAAATCGGCGCACAACAAAACTAACTTCCTCGGAATCTCCGAGAAAAACGAATGTAGGGTGATGCTCTGCGTGGTTCACGCTCGATAAACATGCAACAAATTCACAGTGTTTATCCCCCTTAGAAATCCCGGCGAGTTGTTTCTCTCGGTTCTCGGTCGTCCCGGCCGGGAACGAGAGGAGCGTTGTTACGTGATATATTTTTATTCCTCGTATTTTTTTATCGCAACGGTAGGCTAGACTAGCGAGTAGAATTTAGCGCGCGAGCTAACGTGCCAAAGGGGAGCGCGTGCACGCGTGCATACGACACACTTGTGGGCTGAACTTCAGAAAACGCACCCCCTTCCTTTCGACATGTGACATACGTCGTTCTATTCGTTTTGACATGCTCAACACAAAATGTATATACCAGTGGCACAAAATAATCGATACGTCTATTCTGCTCCATTCCATTACATTATGAAAAGGCAGCGACCTTGTACACCTCCCTATTCGCATTTATGGTTGACCAACGAGTTGGTTGAAATATGGTTGGTGGTTATACCGATTGAACCAATATATACCGAGAGAACTTTTTAAAACATATGATGATGAAGCTAACCTAACCTAATCTAACCTAACCTAACCACAATTCATTCTATTTGCACGATTTTTCCAACCGAACCTTCTTCTAAGAAGCACTGGGTGAGTGTGTGAGGTATTGTTATAATATGTACTCATTCTTCATCATCATATGTTTTAAAAAGTTCTCTCGGTATATATATATACCGTTCAACGATTGTAGTGATATATCTGTAGAAACAGTTGACGAGCGGTCACGTATACAATGTATAGTATAGTATAGTAACTACAGTTTTTCACGAATATTTCGAAAACTATTAATTTGCGGCAAAAAAGTGGTATATACATTTTGTGTTGAGCATGTCAAAACGAATAGAACGACGTATGTCACATGTCAAAAGGAAGGGATTTTCTGAAGTCTTACCCTCTTGTAAATACGTGCACGCGCCAGTTTCGATAGAGAACGGGACGAGCGTGTCGAGCGGACAAGGGAAATGCGCTCGGTCATTCTTTCTGGAATCCAACTACTAACGGTATAATATTATACAATGTATAGGTATACGCATACACATGTACATGTAAACAAGCATGTAAAAGTACGCGCGCTGCAGGAGCGTCGGGTGCAAGCGATTCTAGATAGGAGGATCGGGTTCAATATTTATCCGCGCGGCAATTAAAATGTTTGCCATGATTACGATAAACTGTCCGCCCTTCTCCGAAAATAAAATGCGTTTCTAGCGTACAAGGTCTTTCCAAGCACACGATTCTACAGAAAGAGACCAGTCGGAAATGTAGATTAACATTTTGTATCGCTTCGTTGGCGAGAAAATCGTGAGTTGGTATTTACAGTAGATTCTACTGCGATAAGTAGAATTGCCCGGTCATGGTCAGACGCAACGGCCAATTCGAAATAGCATGTGTTTTCGAAAGGAATCTTCAAATTCGGTTTTCTCGAAAACTCCATAAAATTCTATTCCACATTTTCGACTTGTTTGGAAGTCTAAACAGGGACAAATTCAGCCTTAGCAGTCGAGGGGTGACCCAGAGTGATCATTAAAAATTTACATTGCTTGATATGTTGGTATCTAATTAATAGACTGCGGATGTTTATGCAATTTTCAATTTTTGTAGATATATTTTGAGGAAGTGGTACGAAATGAAATTCTATTTTCGTTGGTGATAGCATTTGTAGATCCGGAATAAATATAAATCGTACTAATTCTGTTGAATTTAATGCTCCAGCGTTTTTTGAACATTTTCATGAGCAATGAATTCATACAGATCCGTAGACTACTAATCAATTACTACACATTTATATAAAATAAAATGAAAGAAATGTTTAATTTTCAAGTAAAAATAACAGTGACAGCAAAGTACTTTGGAAAGAACGAATAACTTGAGCTGTAAGCTGAGAAGCAAAAGAGATTTGCGGAGTAACGCGCCATAACTGTTTTATCGTTGTCATAGCAAACTTCGTGAATGCATCGCTGACAATTATCGAACCACCCTCGTAGAACTCGAACTCTTCCGGAAGTGTTGTTTGCCCGGTACTCGAGACTGTTTGGTAGCCGAGTCGTGGTTGTCGGATCGCGTCATGGAAGACGACCCGTTCTGGCGAACGGAGCCAGAGTCATTTTCATAGATTAGGATAGATCGACGCACAGTGTACCGAGGGAAAGAGCGAGGGAGGATCTAGCTGAAGAAAACATGGGATTCTTTAACAGTAGAACGAATCGAAGTACCTCGATCATTATTTCTAATCGTTAAACTGCGGATTTTACGTACTTAAAAGAACAATTGGTAAACCTTACGTTTAGGGAGGCATCTGCGATGACCTTGACTCATGTTGTCCAGGACAACATTCTGAACAACTTTTGTCATTACAACTACCCAGCGCTCGCTCTTAGTTTTCGAGATATTTGATTAGGTTATACTACTCATCTCCACAAGGTGTTTACAAACAAAAAATAAACAGATGCGACCCCGGAACAGGTTTACGTTGCCGCGGAGCATGCAGGAATACGAAAAATTCAATTTAGTACTAGCAATAGTTTTTTGCAATTATCTCGAAAACTAAGAGCGAGCGCCGGGTAATTATAATGACAGAAGTTGTTCATAATGTTGTCCTTGACAACATCTACCAAGGTCATCGGAGCTGCCTCCCCTAAACGTAAGTTTTACCGAAAAATCAATAGGTCAAACACAACATTGGAAAGACAAAAGGATGTACGAACACTGTTACATTATTCTCGAGTTTCTCAAGCTGATTAAAAGAGAAAAGTTTTTTTGTTTAGCAATTGCAAAATGCTTTTGTTTTCTGCAGCTAGAAAGCCAGGAACACTCGGAACACTGTGTGGCGTGTCTCTTGCCGAGAGGAGGGATGCTTATTTTTTTAAAATTCCTAGATGACCGATGACGGAGCGGTCGGTGACGGTCGAAAGGACGAACGACCTTGTATAATGGAGACGGTACTTAAGCGTGTAACGCGACCCGTTCAACGTTGAAACCCCGCGTACTCGAGAACTCTCGTTGTTACTATTTTATACGTACATCCTCGAGGACTGTACACGCGAGTTATTCGTTACACACGTGACATCCGCACACTAACAATGTACCCACACACATGTGCATAATAAACATACAGACGTATACACAAACATACACACGCGCATACAAGCGTGCATACAGAGACACACACACACGAACATATCACGCGTAAAATATCCGTGAGCGTTTCGATCGTTTGGATTTAATTACTTAAATCGTTAAGGGTGAGAGTACGGGCTGTGAAACTAAATATGCACTTTGTTTGCGGCGACACGAGCCTCGCGGAATGCAACGCGAGCTCCGGGAGCGAGCACAATAAGGTTAGACCAATTTCCTACGGGCAAGAATCGCCTAATTGAGAAAAGCGATTCGAGAGCCTTCGGAGAATCTCGAAGGACGGGAGGAGCAACCAGCGTTTTTGCGTCCTGACGTTGAGGACGGTTCCAAGCGATTTCAACTTACCTACTTTAACGATACACTACCATGTACTATCGCTATCGAATAATCGATAATATCCATAGATAATCGTGATAAGCCAAACGAGATATTCGAGACGAATCGAGAACTTCCGTCTGCGATCCACGCTTCCTCGTCGATCTTTAAGGACCCTTAATGATGGCTCCGACAAGGCGACTCTTGACGATTGTTATTTTCTTCCGATCGAACCATAGTTTTGTTTCATTTGTAGTCGACCTGCTGCTTGATAGATCAAAAGCAGATTCGGTTACGTTTTTGATCGATCGACTAGATCGAGACAAGAGCCTCCTTCGGAACGTGTACCGAAGGATACACGTTTTTGTTAATCGCGAAGCGACTGCGAAGAATCGGAGTACGGAAAGACATTGTGTACCGGAAGTGAACGGTCAACTCTCTAAACCACGACGGGAGATTTTTTCACAAGCCACACTCGTGTTGTATCGAAACAATAAATCTTGTTAACGCTTACCTTGCGACGTTCTTACATCTCGACCAGATTAGACGGTTTTTTCCGAAAGTCTAGCGACTATGGTACACCTAGGTCTGAGTCTAGTGAATTATGCAATTTAATACAAGTGAATCGTGATCGAACAGTTTATCTGTTATCTACTGGTTGTTACTGAATAGACCTCCATGAGGATCTTTAATAAATTGCTCATCAATTATCACAATCCCATTTGCAGAAACAATAAATTCTATGCATGCAGTAATGTGTCAGTGCAATGTTCATCCTTTAAGATGCCTGAAATCTTGATCCCTCAAGACAGTAACGTGATTCAGGATTGAAGAATAATACTAATCCGATCACAAAACATTTTTACTTATATTCATTTTATCATGAAACTTTTGCCAACGTGTTCATCCTTTAATATGCCTAAAATCTTGATCATCCTTGATCCCTTATCGGTGGGAAAATAATGCTAATCTCGTCACAAAACATTTTTACTTATATTCATTTTATCATGAAACTTTTACCAACATATTCGTGACACGTTAGAAATAATCAGCGTCTCCATATGGTTAAAACAAAATCGTTCAGCTTCTAGAATGGCTAAAGCGTGAGACAAAAGGCCAGTTTGCTGATGAAAGATGGGCATGTTCCATTATAGCCTATCCGTTCTTTTCGCTCTCAGAACCTCCTGCACAATTTTTCCCATATTCTTGACAGTGAACTTGCTGGTGCTGTTGAGAAGCTGCCTGATGAACCGATGATTCATCAGTCGATGAGCCAGAACAACGTCACATTGTTCCTCCAGCTCGTCGTCCTTTAATTCTCTGTAAACCGAGGTTAAAGCATCGCGGAGGTTGCCGTGCGACCCTAAAAGCTCCGGCTTTAAGAGAAAACTTGGCAGAGTCGCGGCGAGCACCGTCTGAAACATGATCGACACGTCTCACACGAAGTCAATAACTTCGAGGATGCAGATATTTACCAGACAGACATCGAAAGGTATCCAGTACTCGATCGATTCCTGATCGGACGCTCGAAACTTGTAATCGCCCTCGCCAAATAGAGACTCGCCTAGTGAACTCTTGACGGTCGAATCTTTATCAACTGAGCCGTTTTTTTGGTCCTGTTCCTGGTCCTGATCCTCTTCGAGGACTTCTTCGGTTTCCTGTAAAGCCAGCAACGATACTACTTGCCAATAGTTGTACACCAAATCTTTAAATACTGTCCAACAGCCGTATTCTGGCGAGACCTCGTGTGGGGAGGGAGTACGGTAGAGAGAATGGATGGTTCAAAGTGGTCTAGAAACCTCATAGCATACGTATGTAATTAATAATTTTTATGGGTTTTTATTTTTGTTTCTTTTCAATTTTAAGTTCTAAGTTATTTTCCTTTTATTTCTCTTTACTTTAAAAATATTTTGAAGGTGAAGTTGAATATTGAAGGTGGTTTGTTCTTCAAACGTATGTTCGTCAAAGTTCCTTTGACACTTTTTATCCTCATGATGCGTAGAATACAATACAATAAAAAATTTGACCTTTAAATTCAAGATGATTGATCAGAATGATTGTTTAACATGTAAAGGGTTTATTGTAAATCACGAGAACAATTGTTGCGGAAAAACATTTCTTAACACCCTGTACACACCTGTTGTTCCGAGATCAGAGACTCAGATGTCGCAGAATGTCCAAAACGCGTCCGATCGTAGAGGTCCTGAACGTATCTCTCCCCCTCTGCGACGTCAGTGCAGATCCTAGAACCAATCGCAAGCGCCAGGGCTTTGGCAAGTCCCTCTCGCGGATCCGTAGCCTTGCAGAAGGCTAACAACAGAGCAGTATAATTGATAGTGCGTCGGCTGATCATGTACATCCTGCCGAGCAGTTCCTTCGCCAGGATCAACCGGAGATTCTCCTCGGTAATGAAACAGCTGTCCTCTAGCTCAGTCTCAGAATTGGATGATTCCTTCGCAGCATCGAACTTGTGGAGATCTAATCGGTAAAGCTCTTCTTCGTATAGTTCTTCAGCATTCCGATGGAATTTGTCTACTAACAACTCGAATACACGATTTGGTGTTTCAGTGCACTCGAGGAACCAGACCGGTGTCCATATAAACTGATCGACGGACACCACTTCTTTTAAGTCGCAATCCTGGATCCGAAATCTATCTCTAGCGATTAGTATGTCGCTGTGGCTGGGTGTTGGCAAACCCATCGCGTAGATGACGAATTCACGCCAGTCCACGTAGCTGGTAGGTCCGAATAATCTGTGAAAATAACGCGTCTATAGTTTAATAATAAAGGATATAGTTTATTTTCTGTTTTAAGAAAAGCGTATAGAAGAATAGCAAGACTCGAATTGACTGTCAGTGGCATCGAAGGAAAGAGAACTGCAAGGAAGAGAGCGCAACCGATTTTGTAAATCGATTTTCTAACAGTACGTATAAATGACAAACTCGTTCAAATTGTTACGTACGAAATGTCTGATATTCTTTTATATCTTTGGACCGAATAATACAGTATTTTATCCATATAAGTCCCCAGCACGGGTCTGCCGAGGGACAGTTATGCGGCAGGAACAGAATATTTTGACAAATTTCATTATTTTTCATTATTTCTTGATAGGACTTCGAGGACCATATTTGTAGCATTTTTATGATTAAAATGATACCAAATATGATATAATTCCGATGATATTTACTTGTGTAATAGACAATTGAAGTTTCGAGCGCAAGGTACGCTATCCTTCCTCGCACCCGAAACTTTAAATGTCTATTACACAAGTAAATATCATCGGAATTATATCATATTTAGTATCATTTTAATCAGAAAAATGCCAGAAGTATGGTCATCGAAGCCCCATCAAAAATATAATGGAAAATAGAGAAGTTGAAAATTCTGATTAATATTTTCTGATTAAAAATTCTGGTGTCATATTTCTCGGTGACCGAGGCCTATATCGGGGATAGATCTGGGACATTTACAGGTCAGACTTTTGGGGCATTTGTGGATAAAAAAATACTGCAGTGAAAATTAAAGAAATTATAAATTGTCAAACGTTGAATAAAATATCCGATTTGGCAAGTGTTTACTTGTCAACGACAGCGCAGATGTCCGCCGGTTGAAGCCGGTACCAGCAGCACGGTAGCAACATGGACTCGCCCTCTTCAGGTCCGTGACCGACGAGATCTTGAAGAATAAGCACAAATGCCTGTGCAGGCATGACTCCATGAGGAGCCATCCGTCTAAACATTTCCATCAGCTTGGAGAGCTGAGCTATGCGGAACCGTGTGTCCATGTCGGCCTCTTTCACCAACTCTGGCTTCTTCGTCGGCACCTTCATCACAAACACGTTCGACCGAACGATGAAGCGGTCGCCATCGAGCAGCATCTCCTTCTCCAGATATCTACCCTCCTCGATCGCGAAGCAGAACACGGTGGCCATGTCGTTCACGCTCTTCATTTCTCTCCAATATCTGTGATTAGGTTAGGTTAGTTTAGATTAGGTTAGGTCCAATAGAATAGTTAGGGCACGGGGAAAGAGGGTTTTCACTCCTGGTGAAAACTCTCATTCCCGCGGGGTGTCATGTAGCTAGGGGAATGTCCAGTCGAGTTCTCGCGAGATCCTGGCATTCCCCTACAATAGCTTGGCGGGCGCGGGGTTTTAGTGAGTTGGCCTCGAGGAGAGGGAATCGGTACTATTTTAGTTTGATCTCTTCCCCCCGAGGAGGGTCTTACACTCCCTCCGCCCCCCCCCAGGGAAGCGGAGGCGCCTATACAAGATTTCCCCACGGAAAAAAGGTCCAATAGAATAAAATCATCATCCTACCTAGTAGGTATAAGTACCTACAAGTAGTAACTTTATACTGTATCTCACCATGGAAATATCTGGCGAAAAATGTTACAGACAAAATTTACTTGTTTCTTCCTGAAGAATGTAAATATGTAACGTTTTATAGGGGGTTCCATTTACCCCCTTCTCCTTTAAGGAGAAGGGGAGCCACTTCATGTTTATGTAATTAAAAAAAATATATATAAAAGAAACTTTTTCAAACCACCCTTATATTAGAATGCAGTAAAAGGGAGAAAATAATATTTTTAAATATTAGTGACTATAAATAAAAGCGTGTAGCGCTAAACTATATTGACGTAATCTTCCTGGATGCTGCACACTTTTATTTATAGTCACTAATATATAAAAATTATTATTTTCTTCTTCTTTAGTGCATTCTAATATAAGTGTGGTTTGAAAAAAAAAAAAAAAAAGTTTTTTTATATATTTTTTATTTTCAAGTGGGCCAGTGGATTGGAGTCGGAGTAGGGGGAGTGTTTAAATCCTAAACGCAGTTTTTTTAAATTTTTATTAGATATTGCATTGTCATCAAGTCTCCCACCAAACACCAACCTGTCCACGATATCATCATGGATCCGATGTAAAGTACTCCTCATAGTGTCCAACAGAAAATCAAACTCGCTATGAGCAGCTGCTTCGATAGCGTTCAGTCTCAGCCGAATCCTATCGATCTCATAATCAACAGCATACTGTCGCTCCACCGCGAGATCCAGATCACGATTCACATCGTTTCTAACATCACCATTTCTGTCTTGTTTCAGGTTAGAAGCGTCCACCATCCCAGAAATTTCATCCACAATGTTTCTCGAATAAGCAATGTTCCTCTCGATCGCCTGGACGATTTCGATTTTCCGTATATCGGTCTCAGCCTGATCCGGATTGGTTAGCAGCTCGTGGAGTTGTTGTCGAAAAAGGAGCCTATCACATGTAGGTGCTACGAATCGCAAAGAGGTTATGGCTGACGATTTCGTTGATTCGGCCTTGCCCTTCGACCGTTTACTATCTCCAGCATCCTTCTTCGAGGTCAGTTTTAACGGGGTCGAAGTTGGTTGTTCCGTTGCAAATGGGATAGATATCTTATCATCCACCTCCGTTCGATTGAAATCAACTTTTGGAAGCCGTGCGTCAGTCAGAGGCTTGTCAGCCATGCCCGCATAGTAATCCATGATCATCTGCAGCGTATCGACGCACCGATCCAACTCCGCTTGGAGAATACCAACGTAAACATTGTAGAGAACCGCGGCTTCGTGAATAGTCCAATCATCAGCAATGAACCGTCTTCTTTCCTCCTCTGCCTCTTGCCTTCTCTTGTCACACATGCTCCACAATTCTGCCTGAAAAGTAGGGCTGTTACTTTCCTTTGAAAGGTCGAAAATTTTAAATATTTCTTATAAAAAATTTCAAAAATAGCTACAATATAAAATTCTATAAACCTAATTCAGTCAGCCTAGTTCAGTTGCCATTTGAAATCCTTATTCTGTATTGGTCGAAAGAGTCAGTTACATATTGTCAGTTTATATATTGTCCTTTTTTCTGTATTATTGAGTTTCAAGTGGAGTGTTATTATTCTAGCTGAACCTGAAGCATGTACACCCAATGGATTACAATAACAGCAACAGCAACTGCATCTTCGAAGAGTCGAAGGCTTGGGAAAAGTAACACAGCCGTACCTGAAAGTCTGCTAGTCTACGATGCAGCTCGCACTTGACGTCCGCATCGTGTCGTGCGTCTTCATCGATACCATTGAACGCTAAATGAAAATCGTTCAACAGATCCTGCTTGTTGTCAGGTCTTCTGACAAACTCGTTCGCGTACTTCTCCACGGCACTCTTGTACGGAACAATACCAGATGTGTGAACACTCTTGAGGAACAGCAACTCCCTCAGGTCCCCCAGGTACATCTCCTCCATGTTCATCCATAGGCTTGCCAACACATTGACAAAGCCGGTGGATGGCAGAGGAAGATCTACCCACTGCCAGTTTTGTTCCCCTGGTCTGACTATTTTCGGCTCGAGAGATTCGTAATCCTGTCCTCCGTCTTCCATCGTTATCATATCTTCTTCTTCTCTGTCGTGCTCCATCTCGAAGTCAGTTTCAGAGTCTTCCACCAGTGCCTCTGATTCCGGAATCATGCGTCTGACTACTGGTGCTTTCGAACCGGTACTGCGGGAGAGCTTAGCCTTTTCGTGACCTTTCGGGACCTCGCCGAACAGTTCATCGGACGTCTTCCTCTGCAGGGGTTCCCCTATTACCAATCTCGCCAACTTCTTCAGCGTGGTTTCGTCCAGGTTGGTGTAATAGAGGAAGTAGCCGATCTTCCGCGAGGCGTAGAACTTGTCGATCGAAGGAGAATTTTTAGTTAAGGCCTCGATCGAACCGTCCTCTATCTGATATTCCTTAGGCTTCTGCAACACGCGAACGAATAAATTGGCGAACGTCGGTGTTGGGATGTCCTGGATCCGCTTGATCGGAGTCGGCACCAGCCTCGACTGTCTAAAATGAACAAACATCAACGAAAGGGTTCAATTTGCTTTTATTATTATTATTATTATAATTAATTTAATAGTTAAATTACTTGTAGGAGTCCAACGGGTCATCCCCGCCGTCATAAACGATCCTCGGACTCAAGGATTGTACGTCCTCCACTGTGATGTCTTCAAATTCTAAGGTCTCCGGGTCTGGAGGTATCTTATAACCCGTCAGCGCTGTTTCCAGCAGACACATCTGCTCGTAGGTGGTTGGATAGTCGATCAGGACCCAGCCTTTCATACCATTCAAAGTCTTCAGGTACTCGATGAGCATCTTGGTTGAGAGGTCGTTGGTGATCGGTTCCCCCAGCGCCAAGAACTCGTAAGCCCATTTACCTAAGCGAACAGATCCCTTAAATATCTTACAAGTAACACATGAACATAGCACGTGTAACTTTTAGAATTTCAAGGTCAAATTTTTGTATTATATTCTACGCATCATGAGGATAAAAAAACCAAGAACTACCCTTTTTTATATTAAACAAGAAGAACAGGAGCGTCGAGGGGCGTTGGTGTGGGCCCTTTCTTCGATTCACACACCAACGCCATATTCTCGAATGCGGCCACTCATGTTCTTGGCATTGAAGACCAAGATACCTACCCAGATACGCGATATCGGTCAACACAGGATCCATATCATCGTGCGGCAGGCTCCTGGGCGTCTGCGTCTGCTTGTCCATGGAGATAGGCGCGGTGGGACTCTGCCGTTCTCGTTTAGATATCGTGGACAGTGTTCGCTGAGACGACCTGCTGCGTCCTCCTAAGAAGGTCTCCTCGGACTTACTAGGCGCGCTGTGTACTTTGACCCTGGGACAAGAAAAACGATCCTTGCCGGACTCGATCTCCTTGATCTCCTTGTCAGTAGCCTCGACAATCTTCTCATCGATATACTCTACATCCAGCACCTCGTTCTTGTACTTGTCCAAGCAGTAGTTGATGGCGTCCTCCATTCTCACCAGAGGGATCTCTAGATTGTTTAGCAGGCCTCGCAGCATTTCGTGCACAGTTGGATTAGCTATACCAAGAACGATGGCTACGTTCTCGAATTTAATGGACAGAGCTGGTGGAACCACTCTGGAGCCACTGGTCCGATTATCAACGTAGTTGAGGAGACGGTGCACGATGAAGCCGAGGACGTTGCGACCGAGTTTCATCGTTTCTGTTTCACCAAGACCGGACACCGAGGTGTACATGTCCCATGGCGTGTTCATCTCCAAGTAATCCTCCAGGAGAGCTTCCTGCAGGAGCTCGATCTGCTCGAGCTTCGCACGCGAAGCTTCTTCGATCACCAGTTCATCCATCTTGCTGTCCCTGCTCAACAGCGTGTCAGCGATCGGCTCACCCTTCAAGAACTTGACGGTCCACTCGCGCAAAATCGTCTGCGGCACCACCCCGTTGTTCAACCGCTGATAGTCCTCGATCTTCAGTGCCAGGGTCACTAAATCCTGCACAGTCTCCCGGCACAAGAGCACGTGTCTTTGATGGAGCTTGCGTACCTTCTCGTCGGTTAATCTCTGTCGCAGCTCACACATTCTCAGACACTCACTCTCGGCATCCCGTTGCGACTTCCAAACCCTGTCTTTCTCTCGCTCGATGGCCGCTAGAAATTCTACCTCGTTCGCCTTCTCTGTCATGTCCTCCATGATCTTCTGGTTGTCCAGCATCACGTTCCTCTGGTCACGAACCTCGCACAGCTTCGTCATTATCTGCTTCTCGTACTTGGACTGATCCAACGTCCGGCGAGCGATAGCCTCGTCAAACATGTTCTCCTGCTCCCAGGAAATTCGATCCCATAACTGGTGCAGCAACGTCTTCTGCATCTTTGAATTTAGGGCGGATACCGTGGCTGCACGTTGCCGGCGACACTTTAACCATTCGACGTACGCTCGAGCCATTTCAGGGTCCTCGACTACTTGCTCCAGCTCCGCTGCGAAAGCTTCTTCTCTCTCATCCTTCTTCTCGATCTCGTCTTCGATCTTTCTCGTTCTCGCCGCTGTCCTTCGAGCGAAACGATCCGCATCGAAGCTCTCTTCGACTTTCTTCAGCTTCACCCAATCTGGTCTCTGCGACAGGACAGGAGGAGACACCAGAGCCAAAGGGAAATGGTCTAACGATTATCATAACGGAAGCTCGGTTATCCGAACGTTCCGACCTTCTCGAGCAACCCTTAACCACTTCCAGTGTAACATTCAATCAGATGATACAAGTTTGATGCAGTATAAAATGCAGATTTTGTTTAAATATTTGAAATAAATCCTAGCACAAACGGTTCGCACACTTGAAAATTTTACCACGTTTTTATTAGCTCGCTTTCTTGTTTGTTTGTGAAAACAAAATTTTTAAAAAAATCTGCACTCTTTTCGGAGAAAATAATAATTAAATATTTACCTTTTGAGATTCCTTTTAATTCGCATATTTATTTTTAAATAAAATATCATCCTGAACAATTTTTTAAATGTTCATTCACTGTTGCAGCTACACTACATCAATGTCACGAGCCTGACTCGTTACACGGTAAGGGGTTAACAAGAAGTTGAAATCCATTTACATTCGAGTAACCGAAGTTCCTTGGAATTAGGGTACGCGAGCGAGTACCTCTGGGACGCAGTGCTCGACAACCGGTCGCACGACAGGATACGGTTCCCAAGCAGCAACTTCAAGCTTCTTCCTCTCCCTCTTCAGCTTCCGGAGAATTGCAGGGAACTTAGGACGCTGCAATCCTTCGATGAGGTCCTTTCCTTTGAGCAACTTTTTGGCTCTATGATGTTCCGGTGGCTGGTACGGTGGAGGATCTTCGCAAACGATGCTAACCTCGAATTTACTCGAGGCAGGTACGAACTTCTCCCTCTCCTTCTGCAAGGTGATAAAGTGCAGCCTGTCCTTCGTCTCCAAAGACAGGTAGACCTTGTAGAAGAGCCGCAAGGACGTAGTACCATTTCCGCAAGAGATTTCGTCGATGCATTCGTCGTCAACCTCGATCCCGAGGAATCGCAACCAGAATCTAAGATGCTTCAGATTCACCCTGCAGAGGGCTGGGTCGTGCGTTGTTATTATGAGATCTAGCTGATCGCGACTAATTATGTCATAGCTGACGAGGATTTGAGCTAGGAGCTTGCCGTCCTTTGTGTAATGACCGAACACTTTCGGCCCGAGATCGATCAAGATCCCAAGACGCGCTTGGATCCAGCTCTGTAGAATGTCGCCCATTTCGAGGAGTTTCGAAATGTTTCGTGTGAAACTGACTGCTGAGTTCGATTTCTGTAATCTCTCGCAGGCATGTTCAATGTGTAAGGTAAATATCGAAAATATACATATAACAAATTATATTATTATATAATTAAATTAAATAATTATATTATTTTATTATATTAATAAATATATTATTATTATTAATTTATATAATTAATTACAGTGGCTTCCAAATCCACCTTTTGCATCCAAGTACATAGAGGTTGCACCCAATGTTGTGATCCGTGATCGGACGATAACCGGATTTGCAACGAGTCGTTGAACATTTTATGTATGAATATTAATTGAATAAATATAGTGTATTAAACAGGGACTGAAACAGTTATGAGAATAACTGTTTCAAACTGTTATATATTGGTTCTGGTCGAAACAGTTATGAAGAACCGAAATGATGTTATAACTGTTACGAGGATATCGGTTCTAGCTTATATCGATTACGGTTACGGTTTTAGCAGGAATTTTTATGGATCCTCGATATAACGTAATTTTAACCGATCCACAAATTGATATTGTAAAACCTTGCCTTTTGAAAACATTCAGAAGGATCAAAAATATCACGGAAGTCAGTACAGTAGTCACTGAAAACATTCAAGTGGTAGGAGATACTAATGTATCTACATCCTCATCTGAGGATGAATTTGAAAAATTATTAAAATGTGCAGAAGCTAAGCGTACACAATGCAGGCCTGCACTTACTTTATACAAAACTATTGAAAATGAAATAGAGGAATACTTAAAAGAACCACGAGAATCCATGTCATTAAATGTATTATCATATTGGCACAGCAGACAAAATAAAGTCCCCCAGTTGTATGAATTATTTAGAGTAATTTTGGCAGTTCCAGCTACACAAGTAAGCCTGGAACGACTATTCTCAGGATTGAAATTCATTTTAAATACGTATAGAACAAACATGAAATCTCCTATTATAGACGACATATTGTGTATAAGACTTAATTTAAATAAATGAAAAACTAATATACACATCTCAATAGTTTTCTAATATCCTTTCCCCAATATACGTTCTTCTCAATTTCGTTCCTTCGGTAATTATAGATAACCCCAACATTTCATCGACTTCAACGATTTTTTAGTACGTTGCAGAAATCAACATTTTTAATAACTATTCTCTGTAAATATACCGACACTTGCCTTTAGTTATAAAAATTTTTAAATTTTAAAAATTGCCGCGATGGACTGGCAACGTTTATGTGAAACATAAGGAACACAAAAATATATTAATTTAATTTGTTTAAACCCTGTTTACGTATTTAAATAATGAATAAAGAAACAAACTTCTATACATTGGGAAAAATTTATTTGTTTAAACAATTATTTTAACAATAAATTACTCAAATAATGAATATAGAAACAAACTTCTATACATTGTAAGAATTTATTTGTTTAAACAATTATTTTAACAATAAATTACTCAAATAATGAATATAGAAACAAACTTCTATACATTGTAAGAATTTATTTGTTTAAACAATTATTTTAACAATAAATTACTGAAGTAATAATTCAAATAATGAATCTAGAAACAGATTATAAAAAAAAATTATTTAAAAATTGTGTATTATAGTTACCAAAAAGAACTACTTAAATAATAAATATATAAGGCCGAACGGCCGAACCCAATATAGAATACAGAACTGTTACGATATCGGTTCCAGACTGTTCCAGTTTATACAGCATGACAGAACCGAAATCCGTATCCGAAATCCAGAACTGAAATCCAGAACCGAAAAATAACAGTTACAGAACCGAAATAATATCGGTTCTCCAGAACCGTAACCGTAATCGATATAAGCCAGAACCGATATTCTCGTAACAGTTATAACATCATTTCGGTTTTTCATAACTGTTTCGGAACCGGAACCGATATCATAACACGGTTTTCAGTCCCTGGTATTAAACAAACGTACCTACGAATATATTTATTGAATCCCTAATCATTTCCCCAATATCCAAATCGTCATCGAGTTGTACTACTGAAGTTCTGATACGTTCTTCCATATCAGGTTCGCGTAATACAAATTAATACAATAATAATATTTGGTTCGTGATCGCAAATTTTAATTATATATAAGTAGCTTTTTCGTGGCGCACCCTAGACGTCGCTAGTTACTGAAATGCCACCTTCCAGTATAAATACCAATTTCAAATTGCCTTCTAGCATCCCGTTGTGTATAAGGCAATGGCCAGCTAGATAGCCTTACGATAAGTCCTCTAGCGGGTCTAGGACGAAACACCTCTTTACTTTTCCATTTGTTTTTAATTGATCGAACCGTGCGCCACAAAAAAGCTACTTATATATAATTAAAATTTGCGATCACAAACCAAATATTATTATTAACCCTTGGCGAATAAAAATTTACAATTTCATAGAAAGACATTTTTCATCTGACAACGTCCCCTTGTAACAATATGCGCTGAAATAATCGGTTATTGACGATTATAGTTCGGACATAGTCCCCGAGATGGACAACACAGTCAGAAAGTCTTTCTCGCTAGTTACTGAAATGTCACCTCCAGTATAAATACCAATTTCAAATTGCCTTCTAGCATCCCGTTGTGTATAAGGCAATGGCACGATAGATAGCCTTACTGATGAGTCCTCTAGCGGGTCTAGGACGAAACACCTCTTTACTTTTCCATTTGTTTTTAATTGATCGAACCGTACGCCACGAAAAAGCTACTTATATAAAATTAATACAATGTTCGAAAATTGAACTTTGTATTAGGAGAACATGATGTCGAAGGAGGTATCCGGATTTTCAGTAGTACAAGTCAACGTCAGCCCAGCCGCTCGAAAAATTTCGAAAATTCAGTAGTACAACTCAACGGCAAGTCAGACGGTCGAAAATGGCGAAAATTTTCGAAAACCTCGGAAATTGAACTTTGTATTAGGAGAACATGATATTAAAGGAGGTATCCGGATTTTCAGTAGTACAAGTCAACGTCAGGCAAGCCGCTCGAAAAATTTCGAAAATTCAGTAGTACAATTCAACGGCAAGTCAGACGGTCGAAAATATTCGAAAACCTCGGAAATTGAACTTTGTATTAGGAGAACATGATGTCGAAGGAGGTATCCGGATTTTCAGTAGTACAAGTCAACGTCAGGCCAGCCGCTCGAAAAATTTCAAAAATGCAGTAGTACAACTCAACGGCAAGTCAGACGGTCGAAAATTGGCGTAAATTTTCGTAAACCTCGGAAATTGAACTTTGTATTAGGAGAACATGATGTCGAAGGAGGTATCCGGATTTTCAGTAGTACAAGTCAACGTCAGGCCAGCCGCTAGAAAAATTCAGTAGTACAACTCAACGACAAGTCAGACGGTCGAAAATTGGCGAAAATATTCGAAAACCTCGGAAATTGAACTTTGTATTAGGAGAACATGATATTAAAGGAGGTATCCGGATTTTCAGTAGTACAAGTCAACGTCAGGCCAGCCGCTCGAAAAATTTCGAAAATTCAGTAGTACAACTCAACGGCAAGTCAGACGGTCAAAAATTGGCGAAAATTTTCGAAAACCTCGGAAATTGAACTTCGTATTAGGAGAACATGATATTAAAGGAGGTCTCCGGATTTTCAGTAGTACAAGTCAACGTCAAGCCAGCCGCTCGAAAAATTTCGAAAATTCAGTAGTACAACTCAACGGCAAGTCAGATGGTCGATAATTGGCGAAAATTTTCGTAAACCTCGGAAATTGAACTTTGTATTAGGAGAACATGATATCAAAGGAGGTATCCGAAATTCAGTAGTACAACTCAACGGTAAGTCAGACTTTCGAAAATGTCGAAAATTCTGTGGTGGAATGCAACGAAAAATCGGATGTTCGGGAAAAGATTAGGATTTAACAAATAATACGGCAAATACGTTTACCACAATCTCTTTATTTATTCATTTCAAATTCTTGCAACAATTTATTGTTTTGTACATATTGTACATATGTACATATAAATTAAATTCTAATAATTTATAACACGTCTGGTTGAGTTGCTCCGTGAGACCCGGCACACCGTCAGACATTTACTACTGTACTACAATACCTCGATTGTGCTGCAGTAGCCCCGACGGATAAATCTGAAACAGCGATATATTCTATTAAATAAATGTACTACACACAAAGATAAAAAGGTCAAGTTGTTAATAAATAAAACTATTGTACTTTCGTATTTTTGGAAATGATATACTAGTTGTAAATATTCGGAAAATAAGCGCCCGCTCTACCGTCGATCTAGGAGCTGATCCAGGCTAAGCGAACACTCTACCGCCGATCTAGGTGCTGATCCAGGCTAGGGGGGCAGCACTCTCACTGTCTCTCTGCTAATGTCATACGAAAATATGTATCGCGTAAAGTTCGAAGTTCGAAGTACTTTGAAGAGCTCGCAGTCAGAGTCGGAGTCTGTTTACATTATGTACAGTATGTGTACAGTGCCCTAGATAACAAATTCAATGAGTATATCGTTAAATTTGATAAATTTGCAATAAAATTCTTAAAAACTGCGATGAAGAAATATGTGAAACTTACGGATATGTACTACAGTCGTATACAAGTCCATATTTCTGTGATATAACCGGCTTGAAAAATTCCATTAAAAAGTGTGCAAATTTCAGTTATTGTGGTTCATACAATTAAAATATCGGACATTTTGTACCATGAGGTTCTTGATGACGAATGTGTTTGCTTGTTCGCAGGTATTATATCATTTATTTTATTAAATAAATATGTTACAAAGATAAATGTTGGTTATATAACCTAAAACTTCCAGTGTTTTTATATATACTTCTTGTTTTTAGAAAGGAATCTATTGGTTCGTCTTTTTCTGCACATATATATATATTTATTATATATTTATATATTTATATATACCTCCTAATATACTCACTAATATACTTATATATTTATATATACTATTTATATTTATATATATATAAAATTTATATATAAAATAATTTGAACGCTATTGAAGATGCAATACTTTCAAGAATAATCGAAATTTCACGTGAAAATCTTAACGGTTTCCTTCTAAATGTTTCAGGTCAGACTATCCATTCGAAGGAGCTTTTCAACTAACAGGATGTTGCTCGCTGATGAGAAATATTTAGATATAACGGAAAACAATGGTGTAAGTCAGAAACAATAAAACTTACGATTCAAAGAAATTTTGCACACCAACGTTTGTCTGTTAATCCGTTGACTGAGGATTTTATGAATTTGTGAGAAAAATGAGTAGTTGTAATTTAAAATATGAAAAACATTCGAAAAATTTCAACATACTATTATATCATTCACAACCCGCTAAGCATAACAGGGAAGAAAATAAATTTCTATTCCACTCTAATTCGACGTAATTCGAGTAAGATATATTCATCTTTCTACTTAGGTGCGTACGTTGACGTTGAATCACCCTGCAACACGTAACTCATTATCTCTAAATATGTTGAAGTCTCTCTACGAAAATATTAAAAACGGTGAAAATGAGAAAAATCTCAGGTCCATCGTTATCAGAGCTTCTCCAGGGAAGATATTTTCAGCTGGACATAACTTGAATGAATTGGTTAGTTTGTAAACCAGACACCATAGGGGTTTGTTAATGTAGTAAGGATTTTACGTTCGTCACAGAGAAATGATTGGCTTGCGTCGTTTAGACTGCTAATAACGAGAAGCTCCACAAGGAAATCTTTGAAACCTGTTCAGGATTGATGCATTCGATTCCTCAGTGTCCAGTGCCTGTGATAGCTGCTGTCGATGGTTTAGCTACTGCAGCTGGTTGCCAATTGGTAGCTGCATGCGACGTTGCTGTTTGTACGGAGAGGAGTTCATTTGCTACACCAGGGTATGCCTCTGCAATCAGCAAAATATTTTTAAGAGGGGTAGATTCGTTTCCAGGATCGCAAGGGTGCGGGATCTTCGATTTTATTGCAATCTTCTTTTAGTGCGAATCTGGGAATATTTTGTTCTACTCCAGGCATTCCATTGGTTCGAAATGTACCCAGAAAGATAGCAATGCATATGCTTTTCACAGGTTTCTCCATAAGCGGAAAAGAAGCGTATGACGTAGGTCTTGTGAGCAAGGTAGTCCCAAATGACAAACTTGGTGAGTCAGTACAAGGTTTAGTTACGAAAATATTTTGCAATTATAAACTAGTGATGCAATTATAATTACTAAATACAGACGAAGAAATTAATAAGATTACCGCATCCATAAACTCGAAAAGCCGCTCAGTGATACACATTGGAAAAACGTTTTTGTACGAACAAATGGACCTCGACGTTTCGACTGCATATTTTATGGGGACTGAGAAAATGGTGAATAATTTGAAGATGAAGGATGCTCAAGAGGGGATCAAAAGCTTCGTCGAAAAAAGGAAGCCTGTTTGGAGTCATAATTATGGAAAAGACTAATGTACATCGTCTAAGATAACTTTTATACTGTTTTCTATCGGCAATCCTATTGTCGTCCATTTGAATATTAAATAACTGTTGTTCATTGAAAGAGACTTTTCATTTCTGTCAGTAGAAGTGTAATCAGGTTAAAATATGTTATCGTATGACGAAGTTCACTCACTAAGTGGAGGTTTAATAGATAACCTTTCGAAATAAAAATATGCAACTAATACTCACCGTGCTGAAGAGGACCTGTAGATACTTGAAGAATTCTCACATGCAATATAAACACAATTGCAGAATAATCTACAATTCAACATGTTTTACATTATACAAAACAGCCAAACAATCTAAGGTCGTGTATTCGTTTAAATTCTTTTAATCTTTCTACCATGTTACATCCCGTCAACTCATTTTGCCATAAATGTTCTTTGTGCTTGTTCTCCACTTTTAGCCTTGTACTCAATAGCTCGATGTCTTTTGTTTTCAGATCGCAACTTACCTTTTATTACTCTCACTGCCTCTAACAATGATAACAACCTGAAAATGAAAAGTTTCCGGGTGTGATCTCGCCATGACCTGTTTCAACATCTTCGCTAACTCCGACCACTGCCCGTTCTCTACTTCTCTAATCTATTCTTCTTAGTAAATATTTAGTCTTCTCTGATCTTCTATTTATCCTATTACTATCAACTATTTATACGCTTTCACATTGACCTCTACTACTAGCTCTCCATTTCTTCTTTCCAACTACTGAACTGCGAATGCTATGCATCCATTGGCAAAACCTTAGACCATGGTATAAGATGGTGAATGGATTAAAAGAAGATTGGTAAAAAATGAGAAATATCACTATCTCCAAATTCTTCGTGCATCCATCAATTTTGTAATTTCTCGAGTATTCTCTTTTGTCGGCGATTAGCTAATATTTACATGCTTTTGACGACTTGTTAAATAACCTAGATATTTTCTGACTGGAAAAATGTATCGAACAGACGCAGAGATATTATGACTTTCCGCTATGTGGGCTATCTGCAATACATATGCAGATATCCCATTACAAAGGAGACGCGTATATATACGCTATGTTTTAAATCTGGAAGGTCTAGCCCGATAAGAGAGACGTGGTGGTCGTCACCGATATCGCTTGTCCCGTCAGAAAAAACTTTTTTCCTCTTATTCTCGTTCTGTTTGTGATTGAATCTATCTCCCCACTCGCCGGCCATCCAAGTTTATATAAATTCGAACGAATATTACAACGTAGAATCAGTAGTATAACGCTGTTACTTCACGCGACATACAAGGAATCAGTGGAAAATCAGTTCCTCGTGTTTCCAAATTTTCTTCCACAAGAACGGATAATCTCGACCGAGTTTTGCTATTTGGACTCGTTTAATGACAGTTCTGCACGGCTCTGATCGCGGCTGTATGAGGTTTCGAGCAACCAAACAACGAACTCGAAGATGTAAAAGGCTCGAAACCATTAATGTTCGAAAGACGAAAAGCATCATTACTAAAAAGGAAATCGCCGAGCTGCTCTTCGAAATCTGTACTGGTTTGTGTTTTTCTAAAATCTATCATCGTTGAAGATGCTCTGATTCTATGTAATATTATTAAACTCCAAATGTCTTCGTTTGTGTTAATAAAATTATTCGATCATATTCGTATCCAGAGTTGAGCAGTAATTAACTACAATGAGTAATTAATTACATCTGCAATTACATGAGCAAAAGTGGACTACAATTTCAATACGAAAACAGATAATGGTCCCAAACATAAAAATTAATGGTTTAAGAGAACAATTACTGTAACTTGTAATTGCAGAAATAAAAGTACAGTTACATGTAATTGTAATCGGCAATTGCAATTACTTTTCGAATCACTGTAATTGTGGTCCGCAATTACAATTACAAGTGGAGCCAAAGTAATTGCAATTACAAATTACAATTACTGTGATTCGAAAAGTAATTGCAATTACAAATTACAATTACTGTGATTCGAAAAGTAATTGCAATTACCAATTACAATTACTGTGATTCGAAAAGTAATTGCAATTACCAATTACAATTACATGTAATTGTAATTGCAGAAATAAAAGTATAATTACATGTAATTGTAATTGGCAATTGCAATTACTTTTCGAATCACTGTAATTGTAATTGTGGTCCGCAATTACAATTACAGGTGGAGCCAAAACAATTACAATTACTGTGATTCGAAAAGTAATTGCAATTACAATTACATGTAATTGTACTTTTATTTCTGCAATTACAAATTACATTAATTGTTAAGTAATTGTAATTGTAATTGCAATTACTTTAGCTCAATCAGTAATTGTAATTGCGGACCACAATTACAATTACATTGATTCGAAAAGTAATTGCAATTGCCAATTACAATTACATGTAATTGTACTCTTATTTTTGCAATTACAAATTACATTAATTGGTAAGTAATTGTAATTGTAATTCCTTTTTGTCCCACACTGTTCGTATCGTCATCTTTACAACCTCACCCAGTCGATGGACAAGAACATCGTTACGTCACAAACGTATTCGCGCTTGTCCGCGAGATCCATTGTTTCTCGTGCCCTCATTCCGTATCCATTCATTCCTCCTCTTTCTCTCTTCATCCCCATCTCGCGTTCTCCTTTTCCTTTCTGTAATCATCTTCCCTCTCCAACTTAGTTTCTTAATCTAAGCGCAACTGCCCTAATTCCTCCTTCATCTGGCTCCCTCATTATTTCTTATTAGATCAAGATTAATATCTTCAATTTCATTTAGCATGTTTTGTACCTTCTACAGTTATATCATTTTGAGAAAATTTCCAAGCCTAGGACGTTCTGTTGCAGACTGTAAAAAGATGGCTGCTATACCGCAAGGTGCCTTCATATCGTGCAAAGTTCGCCGCAATCTCGAAAGGAACGCTATGATAACCCACTCTATGGACCGGGAAGAGAAACCGTGCAAAGAAGCCTTGATCAATGCGAGACTCTCCGATGACGGTATATTTGTATTATAGTTATCGCAGTTACATAAGATGCATTTTTATTTTTGGAATTAATAAATTTCTTCACAAGATCGACACTTATCAATTTACTATAAATAGACTCTTCATGTTTCGTGCGGGCAGAGTTGTGCAGAATTACAATTGCAATACTCCAGAATTATAATTACAAAGTAATTGAATTAAATTGTAATTCAATTATGTTGTAATTTATAATTCAGATCTTCAGTCAATTAAATTACAATGTAATTCGTAATTGCAATGGAGTACAATTATACAATACATTGTTTTCATGTATTGTATTGTATTTCAAGTATATTGTATATCAATTATACTGTAATTCAATTACAAATTGCATTTCAATTACATTGTGTTTCAATTACAAATCTGATTGAAATACTTAGTAATTGAATTACGTTGTATTTGAATTATATAGTAATTGAAATACAATGTAATTCAACTACGTAATTGAATTACAATGTAATTGAATTAGCACAATTCTGCGTACGGGGATATGCTGCGCTGAAATAGTATCAGACTGAAATAAATATGCTCGATATTTATATTCATTTATCACTACCATGTAGAATGCAATTTTATTGTTCCGTGATCTCTTTGCAACCAAAAATTCTTTTTATCGCAATTTTGCTATTTTAGTTTGTTTCCGAGAACTTTATGATAACAACTGATTTTTAAATACGCAGGTAGAGAGCCGACACCGATGAAGTACAACAGTAAACTAATGAACAGCATCTGGGGACTTTACAATCGTTATTCCGTGCACAATTTTAAAAAGAACACCGATGCCAACGACGGGCTGTTACAATCGTTCGTGGCCGATTTGGATGCAGCTTTTCATAGCCATGCACCCGCCGCGAACGAAATGACTGCAGCTGCAGTCGCCAAAAGTAATTCGTAAAGACGAGAAATCAGAGATCGATTTACAATTAAGTTTTCTTCTGTTTTATCCATTTGTCAATTATTTGCGAATAACTACTGTTAATCAGAATATACAGAATGATCAATGGCATGAAGGCTTGATGATTTTTATTAAAAAAGTATTGTTGGCAATACTTACCCAATCAGCACAGATTACGAGCAGAACACCGCTTCGAACTGCTCTATTTCTGCAGGGCGCATGGAATAAATAATTGATGCATTTTGCGCTCCACGTTTTTCGTTTGAAATCTTACAATTATTTTCATAGCTATTAAAAATTCACAATCACCAATTTTCAGGACTATCTGTTCGAGATTAGGAATCTGTATGGGAGACTAGGAACAAATTATTTTATACTTTTTAGTCCGTCTTTAAAAACGTGGTATTTTTTAAAATTTATTTTTACTTAGATAATTATTTTCTGCTTTTTAGTCTTGTGTTAATACTTGTGTTACTCTTTATTATTAATACTTTATACACTCACTAACTACTGACCGTCGCGTGGCGACGTACTATGATATACTGAGTTCCGTCCAGCTCCGTCGGGGCAAAGTGGGTCCGTGGAGTGGGGACGAGTCAGAGTGCGCACGCATAGTTTTCTCCGAAACATAGACTTTTTAAAACAAAATTTCTTTGTATAATGCATTGTCATCCAGTTCTGAGCCATATATCTAATTTCAAGTCTCTAGCTCATCAGGAAGTTAGTTTAAAATCAATTGCAAACATTTGCCACCGAACAGACAAACGAATAAGAAAGCGAGCTAATAAAAACGAGGTAAAAATATCTCATGAACGAGCATCAGTTCCTCACGCTTGTTTTCATACATAATCCGATGGTACACATACAATAATAAGAACACACCTATAATATGTCTAATCATATTTATTTGTTCATGTACTGTTACTAATAGATACTATACGCTTAAATACAGATGATGTATTGCAGAAACGAATATACCAAAAAACTTAGCAATGTACACGCTATTCAAGTCATTTTAAATAGATTACTTTATCGTTTATCGATTACATCGTCCAACAAGATGGGGGGCTAGGGGAAGTGAGGAGGGGATTACTATTAAATACATTAATTTCGTGGTGTGTGAAAGCTCGACGATAGAAAATACTTTCGGTGCGTGCGTGTGTTAAGGAAAGTACAAAAAAGAAACAACAAGAATAATAAAAAAAAATCGAGTGAAAAGAAGGATATCTCGAGGGATTATCGGTGTGTAGATGGGAGGATAACAGGAAGGACGAAAGGAGAGGAGAAAGGGTATAGGGTGAAACAGAAAATGGGTGGAGGGTATATATCTCTATACAAAAATAATCGGCGGAAGGCGTGAAAATAAAACGTTCTCACAGACGTTCGACGATAAGCTATGGTACAAGTCGACAAGAATAATACTTTTCTTCTTTTAAATGAGATTAGACTGAACCGTAATCTTCTCTCACTCGCTGCACACGATCCACGCGATTCGTCCATTCATTCAGATTCGTTCTTCCATCGTTCTCTCATTCCTCCTTTCTCTCAGTCTATCGATCTCTCGCACACGCGTGCATCCTCGCTCTACGACACTCGGCTACGATTAAATCGATTACTTCATCCGTGTGGTGGTTCTGCTGTGGTTTGTGTGTGTGTGATGTAAAAATGTAATTCGTGTGTGTCCGAGTCTACGATGTCGTGAATGTTGTGCATCGACAGTGCGACACCGGAATCGATTAAAGAAACGGGCGAAGGAGAAAGAAAAAAACAACAACAAGAGATTAGAAGAAGAAAACAAGAAAATAAACAAATTCGATCGCTTCGAAATTTCTTACACGTAAATCTCTGGTGCGCGCGCGCTTTCTCTCTCTCTCTCTCTCTCTCTCTCTCTCTTTCTCTCTCTCTCTTTTTACAATGAAAAAATTCTTCATCTTTGGTAGAAATTACAAAATAAATATCGTCGCTTAAAGTAAGAATTTCGGGCGGGTTTCGGCGCCGAAAGTTTCCTCGACTTGGAACTTTAAATCGCGAGAGATCGCGTTTTAAAAAAGCTAACCGATCGAAACGTGGCGCATAAAAAGGAAACTAGAAAAATATACACACATATACAGAGGGTGTCCCGCACTACGGTGCTCGAGTACGCCATTAAGGTGCGCGACCAAAATTCCGATACGATACATAAGTGTAACTGTTTCGTACATGCTCTAGGCGGTTACGGGTGCATACGGCTGTGCGTCAAGGTACATATGTTAAAAACGAATGAACAAAAGTCGAACGGAAGTCAGAAACATCGTTCGTTAACCAACGTGGATCTGGTCCACTGTCGGACGAACCGATCTTGACCTCTAGATCTCACAGAAGAGATTCCGTCGGCTTTCCGGGAGCTCGTTCACGTCGAACGATGGAAAGTCGGCTAAAAGACGCAAGGCAGATCCGTGTTCTCGACGAGACTCCGCTGTTCCAATCGTACATACAAGTGTTAGATATACAAATCCATCCTAAACACGCTATGTCGCGTGAAGTTCGACGTAAATTAATCTACTTAAACCGTTTGCCTATTAACTAGGTAGCCTCTATTTTTCGCACGCCACGTGTTTCCTTTCTCCCTTTCCCTTTCACTCATTTTTATCTTCACTCGCAGTGCCGAGAGTTCCTCTCTCTCTCTCTCTCTTGGTCACCTAGGTTCATCAAACCTAGCGCTCGAGGAGGAGTCTAAATGTTTTGGCGGCTCGTCAGCGAATGAAAAAGCGATCCAGAAGAAGAAGATAACAGAAAGGTGTACGCGCGTGTGTCCTCTTTGTCGTCTTCGCGAGAAAAAAGAAACCGTTTGTTTTTTAAGCTCGGGGAATCGAAAACCGTCTCGCAGCGTTGTCTTTTGTTTGAATGAGACACGTCCTCCTCGAACGAGACAATTTTTGTCGACGAATATTCGGTTTCTCGAGAGTTTTGTCGTACGCGTTCACCGGACGTTGACGGTCGCTGAACCGGGATCACGGCTAAAATAACAGAGTCCTCAACAGGACGAGCTCTTCAGCTCGCCGATGTCGGCGATGTTCTGCAGCAACGCGGCTGCCTCACTGCTCGGCTGGGTCTTCGCGTTGTACCGTTGCTTCAGGGTGCTCAATGCGGACAACAGTCTTGTATTTGAAGTCATCAGACGCGAATTCGCGGCGTCCAGGGCGGCTATTTGCTGTTCCTGCGCGTCGATCACGCGCTGCTTGTACGACAACGCGGCCGACATCTTCTGTTGCTCGCGACGCAGCTCCTCCTCCACGGAGATTAACCTACAATTAGCAAAAGAACGAATGGTTTTAGTACTGGTCGTGTCAGAGTCGATGGAGATCTTTCTTTACTGCGATCTTCGTCGCTAGGTCACCACCGCAGCACACTTTATTCCTCGAAAGATTGTTCGGATACCTTCCAGATCTCTATGGAGATTGACAATCTTTTAGAGGAATAGAGGTACTCTATTGGGTAGCCAAAACACACGGAACTCAGCTTCGCCTGTTAATTCTCTCTCTTTTTCTATCTGTTCATTTTATGTTCATTATATACTTAGAAAATCTTACTGAATTTTAAAGAACATTGTGAAACATTCCTTCGAAGCCTGACAGTTGATAGTCTATGCAGAATCTAGCCCCTTAAATTTCATAGCGAAGAATGAGAACTCATAACGCTTGAAATTTCAAGAAGGATCCAAGTGGTGACAGCACGTAATGTCTTTCACTTACGAGGATCCTTGAAATCTGATCATTCAGAGAGACTTCACAGGGTAGCTATCGAATCCAAGCGCAACACGATGCAGGTATATGTAAGAAAACGAACACCAATGTATTTACTCGGAAATGAAAGTCAAAGGAAGCAGCAATGTTCGGTGCAAAATATTATACTCTCGGAGAACCAAAACAGAATGATGAAGAGTAGTGCATGGGTACAGGGGTTGTCTTCGATAAAAGAAGCAAGGTGTTCGCTGCTGGTCGCAGTGAATAGTTTGTGATGGTGTGTATGTGATCGCTAGGCTAGAAACGTTCAGGATAATCCCCTTAATTAGCATTAACAATTAAACTGAAATCGCAATGTGTCCCGTTGCCGATCAAAATTATCGGTAACGTTAGGAACTTGAAAATAATGCATCTACACTTGGTTGTGTCGCACACTCCCATCCATAAATCATTGGAGACTTTACTTGTCTTCGACAAAATGGTAATTAAAGACGCTTGATTTTATTGTTTATTTTGAACAGGTGCAAAATTAAGTATATATATATATATATGTATAATATTTGATTAAATGTAGGACAAAGAGATTCAGAAATTGTGGACAACTCTAGAAACCAAATTAGAAAACGATTACCCTGCTTAAGTTTGAATAGTCAGAAAATATAGTAATTGAAATTTAAAAAATATGGGATATCTTCATCAGATTTGAAAAAATTCCAAGTACCATTTTTATTTCATAACATAGGTCCTTTAATAAGCATTCTGTGACTTATGGACGCAAGTGTCTATGTTCGACTTTTAAATACAGAGAAGGTGTTCTATATTCTCTAGATTATTTGAAGATCGCCGACAACGGATTGTCTACTCACAAGTTGCTGTTACGGAAAACTTTGAAAAATTAGCGGGTGTCATCCTGAAGATTTTTGCAAAGATCGGACACACAAAAGTCATGGTTGCATAGTGAATCCGTGCACACGCGAGAGTAGAGAGACGAGCGTGTCCGAGGCGTGTGTAGAGAAGGGTATCTCGGTGAGCAGTGAGACTGACATGTGAGACTGACTGAGAGAAAATGTTAGTTGGACGGTGATGTAAGTATATTGCACGTAGGGGTGAATAATGCTTTTGTCGGGCGCATGGTTCAGAGTATAATTGGGTGAGCTGAATAGAGATATAGAATATAATAAATATCTAAAAGTCGTATGGAACGTGACGACATCATCTTGCGAGAAAAAAGAAACTATTTTTTTCGCGCGTGTTGTCGTCGGAGAAAAAACCAAGATTAAAAACCATATATATATATATATATATATATGGAGACTTATACAAACATTATGTATGTATATATCTATAATATATATTATTATATTTGGTTTTGATATGCGACACATACGTATAATATAAATATATATTATATTTATATGCTAAACAACGTGATGTAAAAACGTAAGAAGCTTAGAAATATAATTGACTCTTACACCAAGGTCCAGATCAAGCCAGAGTATACCAAATGCAGCGGATAGAATGCACAGGAACACACAATCAATTAAACATACATATTATTTCGAGAACAGTAACCGTTTGGCGAGTTACGCGTTAAAACGTATTCTTTTCCATTTGTCACTTCTCGGTTTTTAGTTACAAAGAGTGTTTCAGGCGTGGCAAGCTATTTCTTTGGTTTTTTTTAGCGAAAAACTATTACCGATACACCGTTGATAATAATCTTCCTTTGTTTGACGTTGTTCGACGAGGCCTCTTGTGAGATACTGTAGTGGCCAATAAAATTGCACTGTTCCTTGAAAATACAGTTTCTTTATCAATTTATATGTACATCGCACTATACTAAATTGTTTTAATTTTGCCGTTTAATTGCTTTAACAGTTACTGCTCGTGTGAGTGGGAAGGTAAAGACAGTTTATATTTTACAAGCGGTACAATTTCTATTGCCACTATCATTGAGGGTTTTTGTGACTCAATAATTACTGTAATCATTTCTCCAATTCTTGACACTGTGTTCGAATTATTTCTTCAAACGCAAATTTCTTAAAAGCAAAATTGATATTACTGTTTGTAATAAAAATAACAAATAAAATACAAAAACAATATATCAGTAATAGTTTTGGAGCAAATAACTAGCACACGTTAGATGAAACACTCCTTACTATTGCAAAGACCAAACTCTCAGTTGTATAATTTATTTGTTTACAACTGTTCACAGATAGAAAATTACTCTTTCGTAGATTGTGTTTCGTTGGTAGACGGAGCTGAATAACGAGAATCTGTTGTGATATTCAATAGAAAATTGTTATGGATAAACAACAGTGTTTGATTGTTTTTAGTGTTATCATCAATCCGTTATGGTAATCGGGTTAGTACACGCTTGAGTCTCGAATTAAAAATTTGTTATACGTAATAAATATCGATATTTTTTCACTGCTTATTATATCTTTCTAAAAATACTACAAAAATGGACTAACGAACAATGTCTTCGGCGAAAATGCGATTAAACAGAATTTTTAGAAACGTAAAAATTGCAAAACGAATAAAAGGAATCGTTCAGTAACCTTTTGTTGAGAAAGGGCTAATTTTGTAAACGAAGAAAGATTGAATAGCACTGTTCTACGCGATAATACCTCGACCCCGTTTCCAAGTGGCGAGAGCTCTTATCGAAGGAACACTGTAGTCACCGTTTTATCGCTATCGTTTGTTCCTTTTTTTTAAAAAAACGTATTTTGCTCGTTCTATACCTGAGAACCACACACTGTTGGTTGTCAGCCGACCAGAAACACTATAGTGATCACACATTAAGCAACATTATGCGTATCACTTTATATTGCGATGTACGTAACAAGATTTCTTAACTTTGTCAATTTAATTGTCTGCAAGCAAACAAAACAGTAACGACACACCGATGTATCGGTAAAACAATACTATACATTTCTTTTTACAACAATACAGTTTAACTCGAGAAATATAATTTATTCAAGAAATCATACGTGCACTAATCCGTGTTAGATTTAAATATCCAGCTCCGTCCAGTCTTCTTCAACTCGTTTCTCAACTGTGCTTCGATCTCGACGAGGCAAGCGATGGGCGACAGTATAATGATCAAGATCGAGCCAGGGAAAACCGATCGGAATCGATCGACGATTTCGCAGACTCGTTTTGCGTTTCGATGGCGTCGAACGACTCGCGGCTACGTAGAGAACAAATAGAACCCGTGGGGGGAATTCGGGATGGAACAGAGCTGAAGTGACCGAAGTATGAATTAGAAAGAGGGGGGTATAGGGTTTCGAATGAAACGGCAAGAGAAATGGTTACCACGATGAAGAAGGGTAGGGTTTTTAGGTGACAATCAGGCAAAAGAATCAGTCGGTGGATTAGTTGACCGCGTTAATGAGGATTAAGTACCTGGAGATGATGCTCTTCATCTTGGTATCCGGTGCAACGCCGTCTATATCGGTATCCTCGGTTGCGCCTAACCGGGCCCTCAGTCGATCTACGCTACTCTGCAGCCTCTCGATTTCAACTTCGTACTGGAAACGAAGAGACGTTCGCTTTTGTTAGTTACACACATAGAACAGGACAGAGACGATAGAGACAGTCGTTCCGTTAGATAGATCAGAGAAAAAAATATATGTATATAGACGCGATGCGAGCGCGAGAGGAACTTGTTATCACACACATACGTTACAACGATGCAATATTATAGATGTATTTACAACACGAGAGTTAAAACACGAGATTTTAGAAGTTCCTCTTTGATTTTTAGAAAGGAAAGAATATTATTATCGCTGTTATACTAATTTTCGGCTGGTTCCTTGATTCGATGCGGCTGTGGAAGAAAGTTTCCGTCGTTGATCGTGGACGACGAATCATGTTGAGAATTGAATTAATTTTTAAAACCACCAAAAACGTTTGCACCCATCATTCGCCGTCGAAGTCATTAAACTAACAAACCATCGGGTAAATTCTTGAATTTACCTGATCGATGCTACGGTGACTACGCGACTTGCTCCTCCTAGTGGTGCAGCTCTCCTCTTCGCTAGTATCGGACAAGTCTCTCGTCGAGTCCAACGACAGCCTTCTCCTGAGCTTCGTGCAGACGTTTTGATTCTGCTCCGAGTTATTCCGATGCGTCTGGTTATTCTGCCTCCACTGGTTCTGATTATTCCTCTGCAAATTCCTGACGTTGTTCTGCGGCGGTGGAGAAGGACTGAGGTCAACGCCTCGTACTCCTTCAACCCCTCCGCCCATTCCATCCCTCTCTTCGGAACTAGTACTGCCTCTCCGGCCGCTTCTTCCATGGTTCGGTTCCATGTGATAAACAGGATTAGCGAAAGCCAAAGGGGCGGCGCTGAGTATATGTGCATTCGCGTTGTTGCTACTGAGATCCACTGGGCTGGAGCTCTGACTATAAGCAGCGAAACTCTGGTATCCTGAGGAAGCAACGTTGCTCAACTGGGAAATAGAGATCTGAGAGCCTTTTTGCGACTTCGACTCGGAGACCTCGTCGTCGGCGTACCTTAACAGATCGGACAACTCGTCCAGGTTCCCATTGGCAGTTGTGTTGTTGGTCTTACTGTTGTTGTAATTATTATTCGGTTGATGGTTGATGGACAGCGTCAGATTCGACGACGGGTTCACCACCACGTTGGCGTTCACCGTGGTCTTCGAGACGTTATTGTAGTTCTGATGCTGGGTTTGGTTAGCGTTCTCTTCTTTGTTGCAGTGATTTCTGCTCGCCGATCTGGAGACGTTGTAGTTGTTGTGGTTGTAGTTGTCCTCCCTGTCGTGGATGTCTAGGTTTTGCAGTCTCGCCATGTTGTGTCTGTGGTTCTGCTGTTGCTGGGAGACGATGGTACAGATGTTCGGCTGGTTGTTCTGCGACGTGGTGATGTTGTAGTTCGAGTCTTTCAGGTTGCTGTGGCTTTCGGATCTTGTGGGACTGGTGGGATGCGTCTGGCAGTGGTTCACGTTCGCCAAACTAGCACTGGCAGTCAGTCTGTATCCCGCGGCAGCCCTGTTGGTCCCGATTCCTCGGTGCTGTCTGACGATCGGCGTTGGTGAACGAGATACAAAGGCTGGTGGTTCTAGAGGATAATCGTCCGTGGTGATCTGCAGCTGAAGCTTCCCGTTGGCCGGCATGTAAGCGTTCCGAGGAAGAGTGGCAGCCCTGGCAACGTTAGGGCTGCGAGAACTGTTGTGGCCCAATGTGTTCGACTGCAACACTTCGTTGCTGTCCCTGATCGTCCCGTTCAATGTGCTGTGGTTGCTCAACGTCGAGGTTGCCGAGACTGAGAGATTCGTGTTGCTGTTCGCGATCGTGGGATCGTTGTAGCGGAAAATGTTGTTTTGCAAGTTCGGATAGCGATGCGACGTTGGAACTGGACTTGGACCCGGTTGATCCAGCGCCAGAGAAATCCTTTCGAGGATCTCCGGCAACCTGGACGGGGGCAGTGATGACGAGGAAGATGATATCGAGACTAAACTCTCGCGCAGCAACGCGTGTAATAGGGATAACTGTTTGCCTAAATCGATGTAGCCGTCGAATTCGAGAGAGTTGTTGGCTGGCGCGTCCTTTGGCAGAGGGCTCTGTGAAGGAGAATTTTGTGGGTCAGTGACGATGTACTTTTTAAACGATACTGGGTGAAATAGTATTGAAATCAGCATTCTTCTAGAACTGCATTTTGCTGGAAGGAATACACACTCTCGTCCATAAATCGCTGGATACTTACTTATCTTCAACAATATGGTAATTAATAGACTGCAGATCTTTATGCAAAATAAATATGCTCTGCATTGATTGTGGGAAGCAGGAATAACATACATTAGAATGAAGATTCTTTTTATATGTATCCATATTTCTTTATACGCATCTAGAATAAGTGTCCGGTGACTTATGGACTGAGGAGTGAGGAATACATATAACGTACGCTGATCAGCTGGAGGAAGTTTTTCATAGAGGCAGCTTCCCGCTCTAGCAGGTCGTTCATAAATTCCATAAAATTCTCTTTCCCTTGGAATCTCGTGAAGTTCGCGAGCGTTTGGAGAGTCTTGGCCACGAGAGTGAGATTCCTCGCTGCCTTTTCGTTCGGGTATTCTGCAAAACAAGAACAACTTTCATTAGCTCACACTTTTCACCGTCGAATATCTGAACTTCCATCTTATTGATGCATTTATGACGAAGACACATGTCTGTATGAAGATGCAAGCTCACCGTGGGTGATGTTGAAGAGAGATGGGCTGAGAATAGCTGGGCACAGGAATCTAAGAAATATGTTCGCGGAGATTAGGTTGTCTGCGATGTCCTCGCGGCCCATGTCGGCCAACCGTTCGCGGAATATACGGAAGCACTCGCGTAATTCGAGGGGGAAGTGTGCGTGGCTAGCCAGTATCCTGCCCCAAGCCAAGTCCACCGCGTTCCGCAAATTCTGCTGTTGTTTGTGCAGGGCCGCCACCGAGGCAACCTTCAGCGGGTCCACCTCGCAGTCGCCACCCTCTACTGCGCCCCTGACCACGGCGCCCAAGGTCTCCTGCAGGTACCTGTCGCCTGTCAACTTCAGATAGGCCTCCATCGCCTTCGTGGCTAAGGAATTTCCTCGAAAGGTGAGCCTCTCGTCGTCTGAAATAAAACATTCGTCGTCACCGTACCACCGACACAAACACATTCACTACTTACAGACTTTTCACCCACGTAAGGCTCCGCAGAAATTCTAAATGTCATACTTCAACCCTTTGCACTCTGAATTACTTTTCAATTTCGC
>CM052338.1:3716213-3739938 GCA_028455595.1 Lasioglossum vierecki
TTCCATCATTTTGTTTCGATGATTGTCAATATCTCCTTAATTATGTTTGCAGCAAAAATTCTATAAAAAAATCAGATTAATTTCAGGTCTAAACTAAGAATTAATAAATTCATTTGAAATTATCCACACTGGTCCGGTGTTCGGCATTTAAAACATGAATTACTTTATACACGAATGAACACGAATGTTTTAAAAAACAAAGGAGTTAATTATATAATAAGAATGCTAGAACAACATTTGTGCGGTCGATTGCAACGAAGGAGGAAATCTTCGTCGAAGAATCCGACGAAATACCGATCGCTCGCAATAATACCAGGACGTTCTAATGGAATATTTGCCCCATTGAAATGTTGAGCCGAGAAAACTGTTGTAGACGCGAGACCCCGTCAAAGAGGCGTAGAAAATTCTCTCTGGCCTCGTGCCGTCTGTTTCTGGGCTCGCGAGAGCCTCGTCGGCGGCGGGAAATTATTCGGAACACGCGAAATCCAATTCGCGGAATCTCAAAATCCTGCGGGAAGATTTTCCTTCCACATTCCGCGGAGCGTTTGGCGAACAGCCAAGAATTTCTCTCTCCGCTAGATGAGGGAGTTCTTCAGGGGACAATGCACCACCCGAGGAACGCTCCAGTCGCTTGTAGAATTTCTTTTAATAGATCGTCGGGAAGAGGGCCCCCGGATGAGACTGTAGAAAATTCTGGACTCGAAAATGTGCCTCGAAAATTCCTATGAGAATTGCACATCGATCTCGCAGACCAATTAATTCCATAATTAAAATATTAACTGATCAAGTTATTAGATCACTGCGATAAATATTCAAATTACACGTTAAATAAAAGATTCGATGTGTTTCGTATATAGTTTTCTCTCTCTCTCTCTCTCTCTCTCTCTCTCTCTCTCTCATATATATATATATGTATTTTCATATAAAAAAATTATATATTGATTTTTTATAGAAAATTTATTTGTATATATACAGGGTGGGTCGCCATATTGTGCCATCTAGATTTACGTCATTTTTATTACATAACAAACAATGTTTCAGATGAAGTTGAGTAAAGGACATATGAAGGTCGATAATGTTTTTATAAATGGAATCATATATTTTTCATAGCATCAGCTGATATGCTCCTTCATATTCTTTACAAGAAAGCATTAATCTATTTGTGTAAAAAAATCATTAGTTTAGGAGATATTTTAATTACAATTTATTATTCAATGTGATGGTCGCCACATTGAACCTTTACTGTAAACAGACATTATAATTAAAATATCTCCTAAACTAATGATTTTTTTACACAAATAGATTAATACTTTTTCTGTAAAGAATATGAATGAGCATCAGCCGATGCAATAAAAAATATATGATTCCATTTAAAAAAACATTAATGACCTTCATATGTCTTTTACACGCCCACCTACAAAAAAATATACCATCAGAATGTGCCCCTCTTAAAACCATTCAACTTCATCTGAAACATTGTTTGCTATATGTAATAATAATAACGTAAATCTAGATGGCAAATATATTATTTTTTTATTAAATATTATATATTTTTTTATTATATATATTAAATATATATTTTTTTAGGGTAAAGCGTAGATATAAGGTAAAATTAAGGAGATTGTAACCCTAAGAGGAATCAATAAAGTTATGCATATATAAGATTCGATGTGACAGGCGTCGTCTACAGTGTTATCAAATAATTGTTTTTGCTGGAACTTCAAAATTATATTGTTTGCATGCGTGAATTAGACTTTATGGATAATTTTCTTCGCTAAATTGTAAAGCAGAAATTTTTTTACCTATTTTTAGCAATTTTTTACTTATTTCTCTGATAATTATATAATATTCAGTTTGATAAAATTATAAACGAAATGCTGTAAGCTGTCCAAGTCCATTCGCCAAGAATCACCATGACAGTATGAACATACAGCATGCCCTAACAGGTTTAAGAGCGTTCGTGGCTTCTGTTTGCCTCTCCCCAAAGTATATTTTAATATATAATCTTTCTCCGTGTAAATCTATATTCTTCTACCCTATTTCGTCCCTTACACGTCGATCAATTTACAAGGGCGGTAACCTAAAACTCGCCTCGAATGACTTCGCCTCGCGTCGGACCAAAGGATTTCCGTTCGTTGCTCAGCTCTACGTTGTTTCTTTTTTCGTCTGCTGTGAGAACCAGTCTCGAAAAAGGGCGGAAGGGTTGTCTCGAGGTTCCACGTTATTTGAGAAGTGTTTAAACTACCTCTCCCACGAATTTTCCGTGGTGAAACCATGGGATTTCAAAGTCGCTCTCAAACGCTGACCTTTAAAGGTTAACAACCACCTCACCCCCAATAGTTTCATTAACCTCTTAACGTCGCACTGTATTTTAGGAAAACGTGCAGCAATATCCACTTTTTAAGCATTTATTATAGGATCATTACTGGACAGTATAAATGTTTACAAACCTGGACGAACACACAATTTTCTGAGGGGGTTGTTTACTCGCAGGGACATTCGTTTTTCTTAGATCGTACAGTTGGAAAATCTTACAAGTACGTTGGTAAAAGTTCTGTAAAAGATTAATGAGAAATGAATAAACTCTCTCTCTCTCTACGTTCTTTTTGAGCCTCTATGTCCCCAAGGTTGCAACACCAAGGGAAACAAAACTACCCCCAGTAGCACAAAATATTATATACACATTCATATAATATTAAAAAGAGATTCAATCTCTTAAATCTCTATATTAAGTAACAAATATTTCTTTTTAAATATGCAGGAAATATCTATTTCATATTACAAGAAAAGTATTTTTTTCTAAATACAAAATGAATCTTTATTTAATACTAGAAATAGAATATTTTTCCTAATGTACAGATAATATTTATTTCATATTATAAAATAAATCTTTATTATTTTATGTAATACCAGTCCAAATATTGGATTCACATTTACTTTATATTTGTTCAAATATCTAGTTTATACTCTCTGAATATTTAGCTTATATTCTTTAAACATTCAATTTATATTTCTTGTACATGTATACAATATTCAGATCCAATATTTTTCTCATATGAAAAAATCTGGCTTGAAAACAATTTTTCCAATAATTGAAAAAAATATTTATCACATTTCTTCAACATGCAATTATTATGCACAATTATTATGCATACAATAGTTTGATCCAATATTTATCTCATTTAAATATTGAATTTATATTTTTCAAATATTAATTTCACATTTTTTGTAATATTTACTTTATATTTTTTAAATATCTAATTTATATTTTCTGAATATTTAGCTTATATTTTCCAAACATTCAATTCACATTTCTTAAACATGCATACAATAGTTAGATCCAATATTTATCTCATTTAAATATTGAATTTATATTTTTCAAATATTAATTTCACATTTTTTGTAATATTTACTTAAATTTTTTTTTAAATATCTAATTTATATTCTCTGAAAATATTTAGCTTATATTTTTTAAACATTCATTTTATATTTCTTGTACATGCATACAATATTCAGATCCAATATTTTGCTCATATGAAAAAATGTGGCTTTAAAAATATTTTCCCAATATTTGAACGAAAATATTTATCCAATATTTTTGTGCTACTAGGGACAAATTTATAAATGACTCTCACGACAAAAAGGATGGCACCGAGTCCACAACGGACTAGCCGAAACAAGTGTTTGCGAAAAAGTGGAACATAGGAAAAGTACGGGAACTTGTGAACCGTCTGTGATAAATCTGGACCAGTCAGTGAAAAGACCAGCGAGATGACGACCGGACCCGACTGGTTTCCATTGAAGCCAACCGCTAACCGGTACGACTCACAGGATCCCATTAGATTCACACGCCATTAACCCTACGATGACTGCTAACGCGACTCCAAAAAGGACACGAGACGCGACACACGGGGTCGGTTCTTTTAATTTATCGCTTTATTATATAGTGACCGGGGTGAGCACAATGCGCCGGTCATTAGCAACGACCAGTTAAATGCGCACTCAATCCTTTTTTTATGGGGCCCAAAGCTGTGTCCACCGTGAAACCTTAGCTAATTCGCTATTCGTGCTCGCGACATTGTTGCGAGAAATGCTCGCGGCCATGTCGCAACGAACAGTGTTTTTCTCGTTTTGTCTCGTCGCGCATTAACCAGCTCTAGTAGCACAAAAATATTGGATAAATATTTTTGTTCAAATATTGGGAAAATATTTTTTAAGCCAGATTTTTTTATATGAGAAAAATATTGGATCGGGATATTGTATACATGTACAAGAAATATAAAATGAATGTTTAAGAAATATAAGCTAAATGTTCAGAGAATATAAAGTATATATTTAAAAAATATATAAAGTAAATATTACAAAAAATGTAAAATCAATATTTGAAAAATATAAATTCAATATTTAAGTGAGATAAATATTGGATCAAACTATTGTATGCATGTTTAAGAAATGTGATAAATATTTTTTTTAAATATTGTAAAAATAGTTTTCAAGCCAGATATTTTCATATGAGAAAAATATTGGATCTGAATATTGTATACTTGTACAAGAAATATAAAATAAATGTTTAAAAAATATAAGGTAAATATTCAGAGTATATAAACTAGATGTTTAAAAAATATAAAGTAAATATTTTTTAAAAAATGTGAACTTTCCCTAGTAGCACAGAAATATTGGATATATCTTTTTTTAAATATTGTATACATGTTCAAGAAATTTAAATTGAATGTTTAGAAAATACAAGCTAAATATTCAAAGAAAATGAAATAGATATTTAACAAAATATTAGCCAAATATTCAGAGAATATAAAGTAGATATTTAAAAAATATAAAGTAAATATTTTTAAAAAAATGTGCATTTGTGACGAAGAACAGTATCCCTAGCGGATAATTGTCCCTGGGCAGACCCCTGTTGCGGACTATTATCGATAAAATACTATACTTATAGATATTTCCTTTATATTTAAAAAGAAATATTTGTTACCTAAAAAAAATAAATATTGTACGTATATTTAAATATTAAGAAGAGATTGAATCTCTTTTTAATATTATATGAATGTGTATATAATATTTTGTGCTACTAGGGAGCCGGAGAGAGATTTTTACTCGAAACCATGCGAATTTTATAGCGGGTGTGGAACGAATCGCGGAGCGGCGTTCGAACGTGTATTCTTTATGGGGCTCGAACGAGTTTCGAATCGCCCTGGCGCGCTCTCAATCGCTTCATAATTGTTTCACCGGGTAATTGCACATTACTCTTGAACGATTTTTCAATGCACCGGAGGTTCGGGGTTGATTGCATTTTTATACGGTTCGTGTCCGAAGTTGTTTCATTTAACCGGTCCACGTATATTCGATCACTTAAATATTCCAATTCGATTGTAAACGAATCTTCTAGGAATAAAGCCTGAAAAAATTCATATGTAATTTTTTGTTGTTCAATTTAACCGGGCCACGTATATTCGATTATAAACGAATCTTCTACGAATACAATCTAAAAAAATTCAAATTAAACATGCATGCAATAGTTAGATCCAATATTTATCTGATATGAAATAGTGCGGCTTAAAATATCTAAAATATAAATATTATATTTTATATATTTAATATAATATTATATTTATATATTTATATTATATATAAATTATAATTCTATTATTTGAAAAAGATATTTATGCAATATTATTGTGCTACTAAGGTATGCATCTGGAAAACGTTTTTCCACCGGCATTCTAAACAAGAGAGTTACTTCACATAGCTAGTGCCTATTGACTCGCCCCGTGTTTTTACTGGCTTCGAGCTAGTTGTTGTTCGATCACGGTGAAACGAGATCAAAGGAGACAACGCGACTCAATATTGAATTTATATTTCTCAAGTATTGATTTCACATTCTTTGTAATATTTACTTTATATTTAATATTTAATATTTACTTATATTTTATATTTATTATTTAATATTTAATATTTAGCTTATATTTTCTAAACATCTTTGAATTCGCAATTCAATATTCTCTTTTAAACTATTTAAATAAAATAAAACATGAATTTAAAAATATAAAATTTAAAGGTAATCAATGTAACATTAATACAACATAATTAATCATTTTACCAACATTAATTTTTAAATAATAACTTATTTCCCCATGCTGTAAATGAATTTATATTTTTCAAATATTGATTTCAGATTCTTTGTAATATTTACTTTATATTTTATATTTAATATTAGCTTAATATTTTATATTTAATATTAGCTTAATATTTACTTTAATATTTAATAATATTTACTTATATTTTATATTTATTATTTAATATTTAATATTTAGCTTATATTTCCTAAACATCTTTGAATTCGCAATTCAAAAATATAACCCGGGGGACTATGACTTGAAAAAGAAACGCTTCTCATATTAATACAATATAATTAATTATTTTACCGACATTAATTTTTAAATAATAATTTATATCCCCATGCTGTAAATAACATAAAATAAATATAAAGAATAAATTATCCCTAAAGAACAAAATAAAAAAATTAAAAATATATATTCTATTCATATTATTAACCCAATTAATAATATATAATTTTTCCTACTAAATTCGTTAGAAAAATAGTTAGATCCAATATTGATCTGATATGAAATAGTGCGGCTTAAAAATATTTTTTCCAATATTTGAAAAAGATATTTATGCAATATTATTGTGCTACTAAGGTATGCATCTGGAAAATCGTTTTCCACCGGCATTCTAAACAAGCGAGTTATTTCAGATAGCTAGTGCCTATTGACTCGCCCCGTGTTTTTACTGGCTTCGAGCTAGTTGTTGTTCGATCACGGTGAAACGCGGCGACGACACTCAAAGGAGACAACGCGACTCAACAACGCGCACCGACGCTGGACGTTTACGTCGTGTCCCGCACAATGAGTCTCGTGCAACGCGTACGCGTATCGCCGACATAAATTGTGTTTGGTCATCCTTCGCCTATAAATAATTCCGAACGAGCACAATAGGACGGACAGCTGGAAACGCCCTTAAAAACCAACCCCGGCCAGCTCGCACGAGAGCTGTTCCGTGTTCGCGATCGCTTTTCGATGGACTCCGTGCGACTCTGTGCAGAAAAATTGACGACATCGCCTCCTGCCTACCCTCGCAGGGGTGCGAATATGTGCGGGGGGTGTCGCCAGCGAAAATAACCGGTGCAACGACCGATGGAAAAGTCGAGGAGTCAAAGTCGACGCCTCGAGGGACCGCCGAAAAGATTCGATTATGCGTTTCGATATTTTTCTCGAGATTTCCAGTTTCCACTAAATATTTGTAGCCTGTACAAAATCTTTGGCAGAAAATATTCGAACGCATTAATTTTCGTAGAAACAGGTTAATCGAATCGTGACAGAATTTTAAAAAAATTGCTGAATATGAATAGTATATTTTTAATTTTTTTATTTTGTTTTTTAAGGGTTAATTAATTCTTTATATTTATTTTGTTATTTACAGCATGGGGAAATAAATTATTATTTAAAAATTAATGTTAGTAAAATAATTAATCATATTGTATTAATATTATATTGATTACCTTTAAATTTTATATTTTTAAATTCATGTTTTTTTTTATTTAAATAGTTTAAAAGCGGATATTGAATTGCGAATTCAAAGATGTTTAGAAAATAAAAGCTAAATATTAAATATTAAATATAAAATATAAGTAAATATTATTAAATATTAAAGTTAATATTACAAAAAATGTGAAATCAATATTTGAAAAATATAAATTCATTTACAGCATGGGAAAATAAATTATTATTTAAAAATTAATGTTAGTAAAATAATTAATTATATTGTATTAATATTATATTGATTACCTTTAAATTTTATATTTTTAAATTCATGTTTTTTTTATTTAAATAGTTTGAAAGAGAATATTGAATTGCGAATTCAAAGATGTTTAGAAAATATAAGCTAAATATTAAATATTAAATATAAAATATAAGTAAATATTATTAAATATTAAATATAAAGTAAATATTACAAAGAATGTGAAATCAATATTTGAAAGATATAAATTCAATATTTAAATAACATTCAATTAAAAAGAAGAAAATAAAATATAAATATAAGCAATATTTGAAAAATTTAGTGTTCAAACACCGGAAAAATTGTGCATATAAAAGAAAAACATAAACGATGGAGATCTTGTATGAAATCCGATCAATTGCAAATGCTGTTCGCAATAATTCAGCGCGCCCGTCATGGAAAAAAAAGAAGGAAAGCAACATGCCCCAAAACCCGGTGTTGTGTACACAGTAATCGAAACGCTGTCTCCACCACAATGGCGTCATTTTTTCCTCGCTGTAAAACACGCCGCGCCGTACATTGTGCCAGGTCGTAAACGACGATTCGTTCCGAACCGGCTTTCCCGGATTTTCACGACGAAGGCCAACTGGACGATGTTCGCCGATGAAACCGGGAATAGTGTCGGTTGGATCTTCGAGCGAGGCGTGAATCGGGTCACGCGGATCTGACCATTGTGCCGAGAAACCATAAATTCAGCGACGCGTTCTCTCCTCCTCCGATAAATAGCGTCGACCATACACGCCATTCGAAATCACTTTTCCAGATGCATCGATGCATAAGCGATCCCGTGGGAGCATGAAAGGAGCTCACGGTGCAAGACCATTTGTCAAGCGAACGTCAAACAAAGTTACGCGACAAATTTTACCGAAATTTCAACGTTGTTTGGCAAGAAACGATTAATAGCGTGAATAGTCCTGGAGTTTTCGACCAGTCACGGAACATTGGGAGAGGAGCATTGTAGCAGATGCAAAGTGCAACCTAATACCGTGCGAATTTCGGTAAAATTTAGTGGATCATGGTGAACCTACGATGCTGTGACAAATTAGCACATAAATATTAGATAGATATTTTGTTTCAAAAATGTTGGAGAAATATTTTTTAAGCTACATTTTTTCATGAGAAAAATATTGGATCTGAATATTGTATACATGTACAAGTACCCATACTTATGGGTTTTTAAAAATTTATTATTAATTTTTATATTTTAATTTTAATTAATTATTTTATTAATAATTAATATTTTAATTAATATATATTTTTATTTATTAATTACTTAATTACCATAGTGAAATGTTGCTCACAATTAGTTCTTTATCAATTCTCCTTAATTCGACACAACTAACTCGCAATTCAAAGTTGCTGCTAAATAAATCAGAGTTTAAACGGAGTGACTGTAACTCTGGGTCAAAATCGACCCAACTCTAGCCACCCGTTCGAACCCCAAGCAATTCCATTTTTTCAAGTCTGAACAAAATGTTAATACGAGTAACAAAGACTAAAATATTCAGCTAAATTCTAGGGATGGAATGAAGTAAGGGTTTGAACAGTGAACAGAAATTTTGATAGGCTTATGGGAAAATGTTGCTCCCAATAAAAATTTTTATCGCAGTTCCTTATCAATTCTCCTTTATTCGACACAACTAGCTCGCAATTCAAAGTTGCTGCTAAATAAATCAGAGCTTAAATGGAGTGACTGTAACTCTGGGTCAAAATGGACCCAACTGGCCATCCGTTTGAACCCCATGCAATTAATTTTTTTAAGTCCGAACAAAATGTTTATACCCTATTAATTGAAATTCAGCAACTTTCGACAGTCATGGCTGATAGAAAACAATAGAATACATAAGTAGATGATAGGCAAGCTGCAGCCGAGTCATCGCCGTTCAACCCGGATCCACTTTTACACGGCGTGTAGAGTGAATGGGTCTTCCGGGCCGGCGATGGGTAGAGGCATTTCACGGTTATTCGCTATAATCCATATTTCCCCTATGGTAGACGGTCGATCGACCGTCATTAATGTCATTAGTATTTCATGGCTGAGCTACGGGATAAATATCCCATTCGACGTCGGTCCGTGATTCCTGCGTGTCTTGAATTATTTATGGGGTCGTCTTCGGTGGATAGAAAAATATTGGTCCCCTGGATAATATTCCTGCAGTTTAACTCGAAACACCAAGGCCATTTTTATATAAACGAAGGAATTCATTTTTGGCCATTGAACGTTTTAATTGGCAATTTGGAATTTTATTATTAAATTATTAAATTGCAATCATTTCTGCATACGTGGAATTGGCGATTTTTAAATTATACTGTGAACCAGTGTCGTTGTGTGTGTGTGGATCAGGGGAATTAATTCGAATTGGAATAAAAGGAGGCAAATATGGTGAAAAATTTTCAAAGTCTTTTGAAAGGTTTTCGATGATTTTTAGTGATGTAGATATAATACTTTTTTGTCAGGTTAATTCCAATCGATCATTTTTCTCGTATGATTAATCGTAAACTTGAAAAAAGAACTGTTTCTGTTATTTTCTCACGAATTGGACTTAATAGGACCGTTTGAATTTCACGAGTAATTGTCGGCCCAGAATTTGATGAGCCTGAGAATTTAGTTGTTAGGTTGACGACGTCTGCTACCGAAGGGAGAGAGTCCTCCTCCCGTTTTCATTGGCCTTGTCGTCCTGATGATGTATCATCTGCATAAACCGTGCGAAATCGGATCCGTCCGATTTGATGTGGCCATTAATCGTCGGCGATAATTTATCCGTGACAGTCTGTCAAAACGGGGAATGAAAAATCGAAACGAAAGGGAAACCGTGGTACAGGATTAATTCGTGAAGCGATGGAACCTTGCAGTGTCGCGTGAAAATGTTTTGGGAAAATTTTAAGTCGCTCACCCCTCGTTTAAGTGTAAACATCTATCATTTTCTTTTCTCGGTTGATAATTAAGATAATAAGACCAAAAAAAGAAACACGAAAATACTCGAATTTAATTCTTAAATATCATATATTTTTTTTCACAGTGTGATACCGCAGTAATAGGTACAGCGTCGCTAGACCGCATTGAGGCAGCACGAAACCAACATACGCGAACCACATTGTTAGATTCTTTTCTCGGTTGTTAATTAAGATATTAAGATGAAAAAAGCACGAAAATACTCGAACCTAACTCTCAAATATCATATTTTCTCACAGTGTGATACCGCAGTAATGGGTGCAGCGACGCTAGACCACATTGTTAGATTCTTTTCTCGGCTGTTAATCAAGATATTAAGACCAAAAAAAAGGAAATACTCAAACTTAACTCTTAAGTATCATATATCTTTTTCATATGTGATACCGCAGTAATGGGTACAGCGACGCTAGACCACATTGTTAGATTCTTTTCTCGGCTGTTAATTAAGATATTAAGACCAAAAAAAGGAAATACTTGAACTTAACTCTTAAATATCATATATTTTTTTGCAGTGTGATACCGCAGTAATAGGTACAGCGTCGCTAGACCGCATTGAGGCAGCACGAAAACAGCAGTGGACCACATTGTTAGATTCTTCGAAAGAGGCGGAGAGCGAGTGGAATTCTCTCAGCTTCGCTCTCCTCGGTTTCTCTGTCATCGGAACGGAAACCGGTGACTGGCTGTCGTAAAAAGGATGGCTTTATTAAAATAGAAATGACTCGAAGAGGGGGGGGGGTCCTTGAAGCGCGACAAACGCGGTGTTCTCCAGCCGGAAGAAATTCGCCGAGAAACGAAAGGGAGAACCAACCCATTGGCTCTCTCGCATTCCGCCTCCCCCCGTGTCGTCGTCACTTTGAAGACCCGCCTTTGCTCATTTGTATACCATTCACGCGCCGGTCATACTCGCTGCGTGCAGGCGACAGACATAATGCGACCGAATATGTCTGCTAGCTGAAAGAAAAAGCTGAATTCACGTGTGCATCCCCCTTTTTTTTTCTATTCGCACTGGTAAATTAGGTTCGATGACTTCGGATTTACCCTCCCTTCGCTGGCCTAATGCAACCAGCGCAACTAGGGGTCTAAATACTGGCTCGGTTCTATTCGTTTAGGGGACGCACTTATAATGACGTTCACAGATGTTATCAAGATCATCCTCATGAATAATCTCCAAAAGAATTTAGCTCGTTAGTTGCTGAAAAAATCATTCACGAAATGTAGCACGAACGAAAATTTCTGTTCACTGTTCAACCCTTAATTCATTTCATCCCTAGAATTTAGGTGAATATTTTAGTCTTTGCAACTCGTCTAATAGGGCTGTGTTAAACCAGTTTCGGTCTAAATCATTCCAATATTTTTTCAGGATATTTTACATATTCAATAAATTTTATAGTAAAATGCTAAGTTTTCTGTATATATAAATTTCACGTACTGAAATTTTTTATATAGAAATTCATTTAATAAATTTTATAATAAAATATTAAATTTATGTTTATTATGTTTCCCGTAGGAATCCTGGACAATTGATTTTTTCTTTCCACCCTTTACGATGTTGTATCAGCTGTTTTCGTTATGTTCATTTTTTACGATTTTTTTCGAGCATGTGTCACAATACTTGAAGTGAAAAATCTGCTTGTGGATTAATTAATACAATGCAAAATCATGCACTATTTATAATCGTATTGATGTTTTCATTGAATCTTTGCAAAATTTTAATTTGATTTTATGATGATACCTATCGATTGTACCAGTATTATTTTATATTTGTTTTTTTTTCTTTGTCTTTTTGTGCATGTCCCTTTTTTCTTATTAGACAAGTAGTCTTGTATCTTTCTCTTTTTTGTAAAGACTTTTGTAAAAGGGCTTCAGTCTGTCTATAATAAATAATAATAATAATAATGTCACTTTTACATGAGTCTAAAATTATTGCACTATTTTTCTAACGCTGACCGTACAAAGTTGATGCAAAATGTGTTGGATATATATTGTTTTATAAAAGTTGCAAAACTCATTATAAACATATCATATTTAGATTTATCACAATTTTCATGATAGAGCAGATATGTGCTTGAATAAAGAAATTTATTAAATAATATCTAATGGAAGCTCTGTTTTCTATACATATAATTTCAATAATTAAGAAATAAGGAATGTGAATTTATTTATGATAATTTATGATAATTGCTCGAAGAAAAGTGTACGAATAAAGAAATTTATTAAATAATATCTAATGGAAGCTCTCTTCTATACATATAATTTCAATAATTAAGAAATAAGGAATGTGAATTTATTTATGATAATTTATGATAATTTCTCGAGGAAAACTGTTCAAATATTTTTCAGACCCACTGCACGGCTTCTCCAACACATGTTTTTCCAATTTTTGCCTGAAAATGTTACATGTGAATCGCAGAAATTTATTCTGAAGCCGATGGGTGCATCCGCCTTTGTTTTCCGTCGGTGTAGCGGCTCCTCCAGGGTTTCTCCGCGAGGATGCATCGACGATTCACTCGTGACCAGTGTATTACCGTGAGATACATGGAATCGCCGATGCAGATACATGGTTGCGATAAGTACAAGCCACCGAAAACCGTTTTGCTGCGACCTCGAAAGAAACGCGACGCGACGGTTCAAACTACGAGGTATAAAGCTCCGCGGGTTGCGCGCTCTACGACACCGAGCGAAACGGAAGAGAAGCGGATAAAACGCGACGAAGTCGTCGAACAGGAAGTGGCTTTGCCGTGCAGAGGCCCTGCGTCATTAAGAGAAAGATCGAGGATTTTGTTTGTTCTTTTCCCGTTGTCCCTTGACACCGATGAAAACTGGTTTCCATTATGACGATCCATCAATCGCGGATGTTGTCGCTGGAGAATTCCTATTTGCGTAAAGTTCTCCGTATTCTTTTTGTATGTATTAATTTATCGTATTAATTATAATGATTTTTAACTATCTCTTACAATTTGCAAACTGGACATGCTCCTGATTAATTGCCAGAAACAGAAGCATTATACAAAATAAAAATTTTGTTTTTCATTATACTTTCCATTATATTAAAAATTTCCTAACTTCAAAGAGTCCTCGCCAACGAGGTGACGATAAAATATGCAATGAATTTTTCAAGTCATTTTACAAAAGAAATATAAACCACAGAATTCAATAATGCAGATTTCCTTGAAAAAAAATTGTATAAGACAAAGTTGGGCCTGAATGGGACCGATACTTTAGGATCTATTTTAAAAATATGCAATGAATCTTTGAAGTCATTGTACAAAAGAAATATAAACCACAGAATTCAATAATGCCGATTTCTTTGAAAAAAATTGTATAAGACAAAGTTGGGCCTCAATGGGACTGATACTTTAGGATCTATTTTAACAATATGCAATGAATCTTTGAAGTCATTTTACAAAAGAAGTATAAACCACAGAATTCAATAATGCCGATTTCTTTGAAAAAAATTGTATAAGACAAAGTTGGGCCTGAATGGCACCGATACTATAGGATCTATTTTAAAAATATGCAATGAATCTTTGAAGTCATTTTACAAAAGAAATATAAACAACAGAATTCAATAATGCAGATTTCCTTGAAAAAAATTGTATAAGACAAAGTTGGGCCTGAATGGGACCGATGAGAGATACTATAGGATCTATTTTAAAACTATGCAATGAATCTTTGAAGTCATTTTACAAAAGAAATATAAACCACAGAATTCAATAATGCAGATTTGCTTGAAAAAAATTGTATAAGACAAAGTTGGGCCTCAATGGGACTGATACTTTAGGATCTACTGTAGAAATATGCAATGAATCTTTGAAGTCATTTTACAAAAGAAATATAAACAACAGAATTCAATAATGCAGATTTCCTTGAAAAAAATTGTATAAGACAAAGTTGGGCCTGAATGGGACCGATACTATAGGATCTATTTTAAAAATATGCAATGAATCTTTGAAGTCCTTTTACAAAAGAAATATAAACAACAGAATTCAATAATGCAGATTTCCTTGAAAAAGATTGTATGAGACAAAGTTGGGCCTCAATGGGACCGATACTTTAGGATCTACTGTAGAAATATGCAATGAATCTTTGAAGTCATTTTATAAAAGAAATATAAACCACAGAATTCAATAATGCAGATTTCCTTGAAAAAAAAATTTATAAGACAAAGTTGGGCCTCAATGGGACTGATACTTTAGGATATATTGTAAAAATATGCAATGAATCTTTGAAGTCATTTTACAAAAGAAATATAAACCACAGAATTCAATAATGCAGATTTCCTTGAAAAAAAATTTATAAGACAAAGTTGGGCCTCAATGGGACTGATACTTTAGGATCTATTGTAAAAATATGCAATGAATCTTTGAAGTCATTTTATAAAAGAAATATAAACCACAGAATTCAATAATGCCGATTACCCTGACAAAAATTGTATAAGACAAAGTTGGGCCTGAATGGGACCGATACTTTAGGATCTATTATAAAAATATAGAATTTCCATAAGCTTCCGCAGTCTGATTGTGATTGAATTGCGCTAGCTACGGGTGGTAATAATGTCAAGGGACACTAGACGGTGTCAATGGGTCAACCGTATGAATCCTGAAAATCAATGAATAGCGCTGAAGTAATCGGCCGGATCTCGGAAAGGTCATCGTGCGTAGCGTCGTGGTCGTTTTCGTAGAATGGACGCGAATTTCCTCGAGAGCCTAGTTTACGTGTTACTGCCACGTTAGGCAGCACGCTTAGGTAGTATTGACGATACGGTAGGTCAGTCACGTTATGCAAAGAGCGTGGGATCCCAGCTAAAGCGCCGCGATAGGCCACCTCTCCGCGGATACACCGCTCTGTTGCGGAACCTGTCAGCTATCATAAATGCTGCTAATATCCCTTTATTTGCAAACGATAGTGGAAGAGATTGTTGCTACTCGGAAAATGGCCGAGAAAAGCGCCGACTCCAATTTCCTATTTTTATTAACGACGGTAAAAATGACGAAGTAAATTGCTTCGGAAAAATCACCGAAAAATAAACAAAGTAATATAAACGAGAATTTACGAAAAAATATATGAAGATAAATGAAAAATTGCTACAATAAAGTTTCGAGTGAATTGTTGATCGACCATAAATATAAATAGTTGATATTACAAAACTGGAAGATATGTACATTAAAAATGACGAAGTAAATTGCTTCTGAAAAATCGCCGGAAAATAAACAAAGTAATATAAATGAGAATTTCCAAAAAAATAAATCAAGATAAATGAATTGTGACCATTGCTACAATGTCTTTCATCAGAATATGCTGGAATGGCTATACCGATTTATTCCTAGCTCGAACAATACCAAAGGCTCAGCAGGGCTTTGTGTAAACGAAGAGAACAAGATGATCGAATTAAATCGAGTTTCTCCGGGCGACGTTCCCAATGCGTCTTTCAATCGCACAATGATCTAACAAGAACAGAGGAGAGCAGAGCCCGGTGATTAAATTGTAGCTACACTGCGCACGTGTTTCCGAGGACTCAATTATTGAATCGCGGAAGATGATTAGCAAAGAAAGATTACCGCGGCAATCTCCTTCCCTTCCGGATCGCTAATAAATATTAATCAGTCGATTAAAATTCAGATCCGCGACATTGATCGTAGTCTCGTTTCTTTGCTTGGCTGCGATTACCGGTGATTCACTTCTTTAATCGCTTCCTATGCAGATAATGTTTCTCGACAGAAAATAGAAGGTAGAACAGGAAAGAATTCCAAATGATTCAGTCTGCTTGATCTATTTGGGTTTGGATAAGGGATTATTTACAAACGAAACTGATCGCATTTTGTTTTAATAATAAATAAGAATAATTTTATTATTAATAAATAATAAATTATTATTATTTATTATTAACTAATAATAATAATAAAGATTTGTTTTAATTTGTTAATTTAATTTTCACTCATTTCGATTTGTTACGTATTTATTACTACAAATGGCTTCCAATGTATATGATTTCTTGGCGAATACGTGGTAACTGGTGCGGTTCTACATACATACATTTTTATGAACTTCTGCAGCATTATTCCTTTCACTACGGGGTGTTGCTCGATAGTATGCTGTCATTATACAGAATAGTTGAGGCGCAGTAAGTCCCGGCACCATTAAGAAACACAGTGTTCTCGAATAAACAGCTCCACGTTGATTATTAAAAATCGAATACCGAATGTTTCAACGAATAGATCCTATCCAGAAATATTAAAAGAATTTTCAAATATTATTATACTGTTTCAATCCTACCGACACCTATTAAAAAAGAAAATTTTCTACTCCACTATACTGCAAACGAGATTTTTATTTCGCACAACATTTTATTAATAAAATTACCATTATAACATTTAAATGCAAATTAAAAAAAGGAAATTTTCATATTTCTTGAAAAGAACGTATGTGTACATTTCTTTATTAAACGAAATTATTTGAAACATCCTCGATTTCTCGAATTTAACATTTTTACTTCGGGATCCAAATTGTTCGCAATATTTGCTACTTAACGAGCAGTGTTTACGATGCACATTTATCAATCTTTATTTAATTACCGTATTAAATGAAATTATTCGAAACATCTACAATTTCTCGAATGCAACATTTTTACTTCGGGATCTTTATTTAATTATCGTAATAAATTCTCGCATTCAATAATCATTGCTTGCCACGTGTTAACGTCGCCGCTAATGTCGGCTTTATTATACGACAGCAAATGAATTGATCAATTTTAATATCTTCATTTTAATATATTATAATCAGCAACACGAATTACCTGTTAAAATACTAATGTCAATTACTCCGCATGAAGCCTGGTTAATAAAATGAATAATGCAGAATATGATGAATAAAATGGCGTAGAAATGTGTAATTGCTGTAATTAAGCAAGTGCAGCTTGCAACAACGGTGCTCGCGGGTATTCATTAATTTGGTTTTACCTTGATCGGTATTCAGTCGGAATGTTGTCTCGGTAACTCTCGGCCATCGCAATGGAAATGTTTACTCTCGACGATCGTAGATCACGAATATGCGATCTTACACATGGTTTATGCGTATCATCTGGAATGACACTGACGTCACGCCCAGATCGCTGAATCTACGTGTATAAACGTAATAGCAGGAAGTTATTTGTAATGCTGGTCGACCGATCGTATTTATTCTTTTGCCCCCGTAAGTAATAATTATTGCATCGCGTCGATTGACGGTTGTTGATTCCAATATCTTCTCGGTGCTCGGCAAAAACTGATGAACCGTTTTCTTCGAGGCTTTCCACCTTCGAAACACGCATAAACGGGGGACATAGAAAATAAAGATTCCGAATGAAGATTGATAACGGCGACTCGACTCCTATTCAACTATTTATCCATAAATCTACTATTAACGACTAGACCGTGGGACTGATGCAGTTTTATGCAAAATAGAAAGAGCATTCAAAGAATTTCAATTAGAAGAAATAAATATTTACGTATGCCTATCTAACTTTTCATTCGACCTGAGTACAGTAAATATCGTAAGAAAACGGGAACTATATACACGATTTAAGAAAAACGGGAACTACACGATCTAAGAAAAACGGGAACTACACGATCTAAGAAAAACAGGAACTACACGATCTAAGAAAAACGGGAACTACACGATTTAAGAAAAACGAGAACTACACGATCTAAGAAAAACGGAATCTACACGATCTAAGAACTGCACTTTGTTTACTGAACTTTGTAACAAAATACGTATTTTTAAAGAATTTGAATGTTTACAAAGGTTCTGGTTCCGAGTAACTCATCTTCACGTCGAGGACGTACAAAACGAACCAGCCTTGTCCCAGAAAGGCAACCAGAATGAATAATTTATCCTACTTGGTTTGTGCTATAATTCCTCGGTAATTTCTCCTTTTCGCGCAGACAATAATTTCAGCCGATTACCCTTTTTGCGGGAGAGAATCTCTCGGTACCATCGTTTGCCCCGGTCCAATTAACGAAAATGAATAAAACGACCGTCCCGAAAGTAATTAACAACATCGTTTTTAATCGGTCGCAATTACCCACGTACAAGATGCTAGCTGCGGATCCGTCATTCATTGAATTACGATCGACTTTATTACCCTTATTACCAGATAATCACGCCGTGAAAATCAAATTTTTCGCCGTGTTTCGAAACGCAACAAAAAAAAAGTGGATAAAAACGTATCATGCTGGGAAAGGGAGCGCCAAGGTGGACAGGCTGACACGTTCACTGGAAAAATGAAAACCTCGTTTCAATCTTTTCGATATGCAAATCACCGCGGTGGAAGCTGCAGCTAACATTAGAAATTTGATTGGTGGTTGTTAAATTGGAGTTTGAAAATTGTGTAATAAATTTCACTGGATACGAATTATCCAATCAAATGTACACGTGAGCTATCTTCCAGTGATTTATTATCTCTCCAAGCAGAAATTGAACGATTCTAACACGGATCTTTTTTTTACCAAACTGGAAAATCAGTTTTTTCGACAACCTGTTAGATCAACTAAAAAGAAGATTTACGAGGTGTCACAGTTGGAAAAATAATTCTTAAAATTCTTCATAAAATTTTGTCACCCCCATTCACCCCATTCAGATTATATCAATGACTTCAGATTGAATAATATATCCCTTATACAATTTAATATTGTATTTCTTATTGTATTTAATATTGTATTTAATATTGTATTTGATGTCGTATTTAATATTATATTTGATATTGTATTTAATATTGTATTTGATATTGTATTTGATATTGCATTTAATATTGTATTTAGTATTGTATTTAATATTATATTTTTCTCGTAACATGAAACAGACATTTCCTGCATATTTAAAAAGAAATATTTGTTACTTAATATAAAATAAATATTGTATCTAATATCCATCATACAAACTTTGCAATCCCTTTTCACCCCCTTATGGGTTGAAATTTGTAAAATTCCTAAATAGATGTTTGATTAATTATATCAAGGAACATTAAGACCAAGTTTCAAGAAAATCCAACCACGAATAAAATATTCCTCATGCAAACGTTGCAACCCCTTTTCACCCCATTTAGGGGTTGAATTTCGAAATATCTTTTCCTATCTGTTTTATTGATATAAAGGTTCTTTTCCCCACTCTGATTCCATCTTCCTCGTTCACTGATGGAAATATTAAGGTGTTTTATACTGTTTTCGATGAGAAAGAGAATTGCATTGGACTGGGATTATTATTTCTCGCGAACGTTGGTCGGTTAATTATTGTAAACACGAGGCTCGTCCACGTAGTGGAACAGTACCGCGAAAAAACGAGTGTCCGAACAAGGAAGCGTCCGAGAGAGCGTATTCAAGCCGCGCTGCGTCTAATTGAATCGAAACCTGGCCTTGTACCCAGAAAGAACACGATCCGACGATATTTTACGGTGACTTCTCGGCAGACGATGCACAAGCAGCGGTGTGCTCTCGCGGAACTGGTTCCCCACGAATAATTATTCCCTTCCAGGTAAACAGGCTTTATCTCACGATGTAGGTCCCGCGAGTGGTTACGGGTTCGGAACGTGTCAGCGCGACCAGGATTCTTCTTTCTATCGGCACGCTTCGGCTCTTGCCGTTCTACCTTTTTTATTTACAGAATTTTCGTACCGACTCTAATCCTTTCAACTTCTAGTGGACTGCGGATTTTATGCATTTATAAAAGAATTTATAAACATATCGGTTTGGACTTGTTAAAATTATTAAAGTAGTAAAGAAATTTTGGAAATGCTCTTTATTGTTTAAAAATAAATTTCGCGACAGTACTGTGTTTTTATAGTTTACATCCGGATATGTTACATTTAAATGTAAATTGAAAAAGGAAATTTTCTATTCCACTATATTGCAATCGAGACAGAAGATTTTTATTTTGCATTAGAAAATCACAATCTATCACAACATTTTATTAAAATAACATTTTATTAATGCAGTATCGTGGAAGAGAAAATTTTCTTTTTAAATTTACATTTACATGTTATAATGGTAATTTTTATTAATAAAATGTTGTGATTGATTGTGATTCCTTTATGCAAAATAAAAATCTTGTGTCTCGATTGCAGTATAGTGAAATTGAGAAATTGTAGATGTTCCAAATAATTTTATTTAATAAAAAAATGTACACATACGTTCTTTTGAAGAAATTACTTCACTTGCATTTATTACGATAATTAAATAAAGATTGATAAAATGTTAAATTCGTTAAATGTTTAAATTTAATTTAATAAAAAAATGTTAAATTCGAAAAATCGTAGATGTTTCAAATAATTTAATTTAATAAAAAAAATGTACACATGCATTTTTTTAAAGAAATTACTTCACTTGCATTTATTAAGATAATTAAATAAAGATTGATAAAATGTTAAATTCGTTAAATGTTTGAACTTAATTTAATTTAAAAAATGTTAAATTCGGGAAATCGTAGATGTTTCAAACAATTTTATTTAATAAAAATATGTACACATACGTTCTTTTGAAGAAATTACTTCACTTGCATTTATTACGATAATTAAATGAAGATTGATAAAATGTTAAATTCGTTAAATGTTTAAATTTAATTTAATAAAAAAAATGTTAAATTCGAAAAATCGTAGATGTTTCAAATAATTTAATTTAATAAAAAAATGTACACATGCGTTTTTTTAAACAAATTACTTCACTTGCATTAGTATTTTGAGTTGGACTGTTTTTCGAGGTTTCGATTCATGTCTAATGGGTCGAACAGCTATCGCGGGTCTCGAAATGTGCAATCGCGTTCCTCGAGGGCCCTCGTTTCTTTTACTTCGTTCATGGATACCGGCCCTAAGATAAGTGTACTCACAAAAGGGCTTGGCGTAAAAGGGTGAAGGGAAACGAAAGTCCTCGAACCGAGCCGAGCAATCGGAAATACTATGCGGCACCATGAACACGTACCTCGAGTGGCGAATGGCCAACCTTATGCCGTACCCCAATCGCGCATTGTGCCGCTTTACCATGAAAACCACCCCTAATCGCCGGGATCTTGACACGTTTCTACCTCGAGGAAAATAGCGATAGAGTTGATTGTGATCGCATGCAAATGAAACGAAAATCGAGCTCAAGAATGCCGGAGGAAAACCAATGGACTCGAAAACAATAATGGAACCGAGCTATTTGTGTTATTGTTCATAACAATCGGTTGTTTCCTTGCTAATTACACCGAGCCATGAATACCTCGAGTGGATGCTTTGTTGACACGGATTGCCGCTTTTTCAGTTGTAAATAAATGTTCCCGATCGTTTTTTAAACAATCAGTGCCTGAGAAAAATTTTTCGTTAGTTAAAGACGTTTGAGAATTTCCTGACAGGGAAATTTAAGAATGAGAAATTACAATTTTGCACTTTTTCAGTTGCAAATAAATCTTCCGTTTTCCGCACAATCACCACGTGGATCGTTCTTAAACAATCCCTAGTAGCACAAAAATATTGGAAAAATATTTTTTAAGCCACATTTTTTCATATGAGAAAAATTATATCATATAATTTTATATAATTTCTGATATTACATAAAGATTTATTTGTTTTATAATATGAAATAAATATTATCTGTACATTAGGAACAAAATATTCTATTTCTAACATTAAATAAAGATTCATTTTGAATTTAGAAAAAAGTATTTTTCTCGTAATATGAAATAGATATTTCCTTTATATTTAAAAAGAAATATTTGTTACTTAATATAAAATAAATATTGCAAGTATATTTAAATATTAAGAAGAGATTGAATCTCTTTTTAATATTATATGAATGTGCATATAATATTTTGTGCTACTAGGGATCAGTGCCTAAGAAAAATTTTTCTTCAGGAAAATTTAAGAATGAGAAATGACAATTTTGCACTTTAGAATTTAGTTTTGTTTATAATCTACTTTGTTCGATTTTTGGTCGTTCAAGAAGACAATTTATAATGTTCCCATTTCTTTCCAGGCTAAGATAAAATAGAATAAAATTCCCCAGAAGTCCTTTAATGGTTCAGCGACCCTGTTATGCACGTATCACTCGATTCAATAATCGACTGGACCCGTTCGACGACTAGCTTATTGAAACGATTAATAACAGCCTCGTATTGCAGACGGTCATCGATTACCCTCGCATCGACGGACTGGATGCGTTAATAAATAACGATTAACTAGAGTGCCGGGTAGCGATTCCGTGGATCGCGATCGAAATCTTGAAATTGGGTCACCGGCTGATGTTGTTTTATCTTCTCGGAAGAGGTCCGAGGAATGACGACGGTGTGAGGCCACCTTTAATCGCCAACAACCGGCCTCGTATGTACAAGCGTGTTCGTTGTTCCATCGGACCGCGTCGGAGGAGTTTAACGATCGTTCACAGTTCCGCGATAAATCGTGCTGGCCGGCGAGAGGGTTCTCAACGATCCAAGCGTTTTGTTTTTGCGAGGGTGAGCGAAAAACCGGGGTTAACCCCCTTTTGCCACCGACTAGATCCAATGGACTGTTGCTGGCTTATGGTAAATGTATAATTATATAATATTATATAATAATTATATAATATTATATAATAATTATATAATATTATATAATAATTATGCTATAATATATAATAATAATAATTACATAATAATTATATATTGTTTTTTAATTTTCAATAGAAAAAACAAGTGTATCTTTCTTGCATGATTTTTTTTTAATTGAGATGAAACAAATTGAGAGAAGGTCAGTTTTTGTGTTCCATTTAAGGGAAAAATATTGAAACAAATCGAAACAGCATTTTCAAAAATATAAAAATAATTTAAAATAGTAAAGCAACACATTATAAGTTTACTATATACCAAATTTGTGAACTGTATCAGATATGACACACTATATAAATAATAGAAATAGAGTACTTGAGAATTTGATAATCATAAATG
>CM052338.1:3749967-3762721 GCA_028455595.1 Lasioglossum vierecki
TACATTATTTGTAATAGTATTTTGAAATATTCTTTTAATGTTTTTACAAGGTGGTCATAGTTTCTACACGGAATTATGTAATAGACTTGATTATATCGACAAAGTGTCTTTCCTCGCTCTGCTCAGACTGCTACAGCCATGATTCAACAGAGAAACAGTATAAAACCTGGTTCATTATATTTTTTAATCCTTCAGACAACTATTTACTTAACAAACACGTGACAAGATTATGCAAATTTCGAAACGACATAGTCGACATTACGGCATGAACATGCAAATATCACAATTCCATGGACAATGCAAAATAAATGTATGATTCAACAGTAATTTTCTAAGTAGCAATTCATCGAAGGTTTTTAAGTGTTTGCCTTCGATCTTGTTCGAACTTCATCCTGCGATGACCCTTTATAAGCCTCGGGAATTAACTGTCGCTATCCAACCCCCTTTCTTCTATTTATTTTACGGATTACCGTCCTCAGCGGCTTTAATGTATTCCGTATTGACCGTGTTACTTACGAACAATTGTATTCATATCAAACTTTTATTTATTGCAAAATGTGAAAATGACATTTCTTCTAGCAAAGTGGTCTTTCGAACTCTGGATCCAACAGTGTCAATTCACAATGAATTCGGGAAACTGTAATAAACAAATTATTCTTTATTCTTAGCTTCTACGATTTCGCTAAAAATTCTATCAAACTTTTATATATTGCAAAATGTGAAAATCTCTAGGTCCATCTATAATAAATCTATTATAAACGAACGGTACTCCCTTACGTTTAAGGGAGGCAGCTCCGATGACCTCGATCTTCACATATGTTATCGAGGACAACGTTCTGAACAACTTTTGTCATTACCACTAACCGGCGCTCGCTCTTAGTTTTCGAGATATTTCCAAAAAACTATTGCAAATACTGTATTGAATTTTTCGTATTCTTCCACGTTCCGTTCGTTTATTAGTAATTGGCGCAAATGTTAATTTCATAAAGAAAACCTTCTTGTTAGAAACACTGGATGTGTATGCGGTGTATTTTCGCTTCTCATTTCCACAAGGTGTTAAAAATAAACAGATGCAATCCCGGAACAGGTTTACGTTGCATGCAGGAATACGAAAAATTCAATACAGTATTAGCAATACTCTTTTGCAAATATCTCGAAAATTAAGAGCGAGCGCCGGGTAGTTGTAATGACAAAAGTTGTTCATAATGTTGTCCTTGACAACATATCTCAATGTCAAGGTCATCGGGGCTGCCTCCCCTAAACGAAAGCTTTACCAAGCAAACTATTCTTTATTCTTAGCTTCTACGATTTCGCTAAAAATTCTATCAGACTTTGATCTCGACCAGACAAAAATTTTCAATTATTCATTCTCGTTAAATCAACCATTGACCGGTCGCACAAGAATCATTGTAATTCTAACGACGCGGTAGCGCGCAATAAAGACGAAGGCTAACAATAGACGAAAAAATCCGTCGCCAAGGAAACGATATTTCATGAGCACAGTCGAGGCGAGCAGACTAAGGATCGCAAGTGTCAGGTGTTAAATAGCTAATGTACTTGCAAATCGCCGCGCGTAACAGTAGCGAGCGCAAAAATGCCCGAAGGTCCGTTAGGTGGCAAGAAATGTCCTCGGATTCTCGGAGGATTCAAGGCGTATTATCGTCGCGATTTTCGATGAACTTCGACTGGAAACGTGTCGATGATTACGGGTGAGGTGTTATCGGGAGGAATTCCAGTCTCGGTGACCGGAATATTGGCAACACCTTCGGCGCGGATAAATAAACAAGCTTGTCATTGATTGGCTCGGAGAGAGCACGCACCCTACACGTGTCATTTAGTACAACATTCCTACTTGTCGATATAGCAACCGCTCGACCGTACCTGAAGAGAAGACACGACTGGGTTCGTGCTACCCCCTGGGGACACTCTCCTCTGAAGCGCACGTTAACAACTCTACCTTTCATTAACGAAGGGAAAACTTTTTAGAAACCGACTAAAAACCATAAAATAATTTGTTCCTAGTCCCATACAGATTACTAACCTCGTACTGGTAGTTCTGAAAATTTGTGATCATGAATTTTTAGAAAACGTGAGGCGCATGCAATAGATTAATTATTAATAATTAAATACATTTAAAAGAAACTTTCATGTAAGCAACTTCGTAATTTTAATAACTGTGAGATGAAATAATAAAAACGTGGTAAGATATAAATGAAATATAAAACATAAATAAAATATAAATCAACTCGGACTAGACTCTGCTGACTAGAAGAAAAAATACATGCATACATATATATTGAGGTTAATATTGAATTTTCATATAAAAAATTGTATATTGATTATTTTACAAAAAAATTCAATATTATTTGACCTTATATATATATATATATATATATATATATATATATATATATAATGTATATACTATATAATGTATATACTATATATATATATAGTATAAATTTATAAATAGTATAAATTTATGTACATATATAAATTTATACTATTATATATTTATATTAAGTACATATATAAATTTATGTAAATATAAATAAATGTACAAATCTATGTATGGATTATAAATTAAAATATATATATACATATATAGAAAAACTTTTTAATCCTAACCGTACAGTCTTTTTAAAAAATATTGTTTGAATATTGCAACATGCCGATCGCGGCAAGTTGTCCTCACAAATCCTAACTGCAATCTGTATCGCGGTTATTCCCGGCCGTGGGTTATGTATGTATTTCGAGCGTCTTTCCGGCGACGGGACAACGGGAGATCGGTTTCCGGTTTGACCGAAGAAAAACGAACAGACAGGGTCGTTAATCCCCGAGAGAATGACGAGGCGGGAGTTCACGAGACTCCGTATAGTAAACGTGACTCATCCATGTTCGGAGAAGAAGACTGCGCGCACGACAACGAGGAAGGGGACACGAGAAATGGCTAGAACCGGGAAGAAGAGGGAAAGCAGACCGAGTCCCCGATAACGTTCAGCGGAATCCACAAATTCAAACGTTGTTCTTTGACCTCTTACCGGTAACGTCCAACCCAGAACACGGACAAACACAGGCAGAAATCTGTCGGTTTTATAATTAGTTTTTTTTTGTGAAACCATTGCCAACACGTTTGTGTCGTTTTTCCGATTGAAACGATTCTAAAGCAACGTTAAACATACATTTATATATATGTATAAGTTTATGTACATGTATATGTATGTGTATATATATGTATAAATAAATTTATGTACATATATAAATTTATGTAAATATAAATAATTGTACAAATGTATGTATCGATTGTAAATTAATTTTATGTATATATATAAAAGAGATAGATAATGCAAGAGTAAAAAGTCCACTTTACGATACCGCATGGAGACTTTAATTCGAGGTTACAGTGGGTGCCATGATTGGTTTCGGAAGTTCAGGTTACTCTGGGGTAAAATGAGGATCGCGCGAAACTGGGATTCCTTTAGCGAGCGAGCGGTTAGTTGAATGCGAGTTCTAGTCGGCAGCCAGTATCTCAAAGGAGGTCGTGTATCAGAGGAGGTCTGAGCGTCGCCCGGATAAATTATGGGAGCGCTATATGCTGAATAGGAAGAGAGAGAGAGAGAGAGGGCTGATAGTATATTGGCGCGGATAGAGCTCACGTACACGTAAACAAGCGGGACAACAAAAGCTCCCGAGGAAAAGGGCAACTTCAATGACAGCCGCAGGATCCTCTCGAGGGGTGTCATAGCCAATATGTACCATAAACTAGCTTTTAAAGGGATCGGGTGGTGGCAGGCCCGGAGGAAGAGGGAGCAAAAGGGTGGGGCAACCAGCGGGTTACAAAGGGGACATTTTTGCGGATTACGGGTCCCGCTTTGTGCAGCTCATTGTTACCAAAGCAGATTTAAATATCGTTTGCTGGTACACAGAGTAGCCTCGATGAAGGATCTCCACCGGCGGAGGACGACAATAAGGGATGATCCTTATCGCCGGCAGTAATGAGGGAAAAAAAGGGAAAAAGTTACGGGCTGCCATCGATCGATGCTGTTTTCAGGGTCCGGACGTGTACCAACCCCCTGCCGCATTGCCGCCCCGAATCCTTCTAATTTATCGAATTTACATCCAACGCCCTGGGGATCATGCCGGGGTGTAAGTTAATCCGCAACCCTTCCGGGACCGGTTCCGCGTGAACTGGATCGGAGTCACACCGCTTTGTCGAAATTAAAAGTTCCTCGGAAGAATTAGCTGTACAATGGGCTGCGGGAAGCGACGGGGACACTTCCAAAAGATTACAAATTAGAATGGCAAATTATGTTTCGCACGGCCTCTCGACGACAGTTTCGAATCGCTTCAACTAGATGGATAATTTTAAGGGATGCATCGATTATAAATTATGTTTGTACAATAATGTACATATATATACGTTATATACATATAAAATATATATGTACATAATATAAACATATAATAGTAGAAATTTATATATACACATAATATAAATATATAATACTATAAATTTAAATATGTACATAAATTTATTTATACATTTGTACATATAAATTTATATATGTACACAATATAGATATATAATAGTATAAATTTATATATGTACATAAATGTATTTATACATTTATATTATATTATATGTACATACATATATATGTACAAATGTATAAATAAATTTATATACATATATAAGTTTATACTATTATATATTTATATTATGTACATATATAAATTTCTGTAAAATAAATAAATAAATTATGCGAAATAGCGGTGAAGAGAAAATCAGCGATCGGCAGAGAACAGTTCAATTTATATTCGTCCGTTTCGCAAGTGAAGATGCCCCATTTCTCGCGAAACGGCTATGGAAGAAGCGTTTATTAACGTCGTTGCGCAGCCTCATCTGGAGAAAACGGCGCCGCCTAATTAAATGGAACCAATTAAACGATCCTCGGCGGCCGGCGAATAATAACGACGCGTTGCAATCGATCAAGGCGAACCGAGGAACCGATTAACTTGCGAATCTAATCAACGGGCAAGGACATTAACTTTCCCGCGCGATAACCGTCGTATACACGGCACAACGAGGAAACGTGGGGGAAACTAGTTATTGCGGTTTCCAATTTGCCGAGGGAAAGCATCGTGTCGTGAGATCGCGGTTACCGAAATCATCGCGGGATCTGATTGATCCTTAATGGGTAACTCTGCCGAGCTCACTGGTCTCACAGTTACGAAATGATTACATTCGTCGATCCATTCACAGAACTCTGAGACAACTCTAAGTATATAAATTACAATTAATTAATATCGCGTTTTTAATAAATAGTACGTGAACCAACATTTTTTTATAATTAAACTACGTATCTTATAGTACCAAATACAGTATTTTATTGATTTAAGTCCCGAGCACGGGTCTGCCGAGGGACATTTATACGGCAGGGAAACTATTCTTTGACTTTTACCGATCCTAGAGAGGGACAAATTTCCAACTTCTTTATTTATCATTATTTTTTTATGGAACTTCGATGGCCATGTTTGTGGCATTTTTCTAATAAAAATCATACTAAATGTGATAAAATTCCGATGACATTTACTTGTGTGATAGACAATTAAAGTGTCGGGTGCGAGGAAGGATATTGTACCTTCCTAGCGTACCAAACGAATACCATGTTTTGCAGAAACGAGCGATACTCGAATAAAAAGTGAACGAAGTTGGAAATAATATTTGCCAACAAGTCCATCAATCACAAAGCGAGCCCCGTTCGCTCGCTAATTGAATCGATCCTCTATTTTCGTGCGAGTAGACTTTCCGTAGCTCGGGATGGCGGCGATTAAACAATTTGCAAAGCGTTACGTCGGCCGACACGTTTTGTCAGTCTGCGCCGGCAATGAATCGGAAACAAAAGCTCGGCGGCCGTGTCTCTCGCGCGCGGAACGCTGATGGACACGCAACTAGAAAGTATGACGTGTCAATCAATCATAATCGCGAAATTAATTGCGTTATTACATTATCGCGTTACAAGCCGGACCGAGCCGTGTCGGTGAGATCGTCGTGAATAATTAATCGCGGGTTCGTTGCACTTTGCCGGCAGAACGCGCTTTCGACCGATCGGTGAATGTAACTCACGACACTTTCCTTCTCTAAGGTTACGCTTTATCATAGTAAACAAGTCCCCCTTCTCGCGGATGTAACAAGTGATTGACAGGCTATCCAGCTACTTCGAATTCCCGAACTGTGCGATCATAATATAAGTATATAATAGTATTTTATATATGTACATAAATTTATTTATACATCTGTACACACACACAGACACACACACATATATATATATATATATATTTAAATAAATACATACATATATATATTTAAATAATTATATATATATATATATATTTAAATAAATACATACATATATATATATAAATAAATATATATATATATATATATATATATTTAAATAAATACATACATATATATATGTATATGTACAAATGTATAAATAAATTTATGTACATATAAAAACATGTACAAATGTATGTACCGATTATAAATTAAAAAATAAAGAATATATATATGTATATATGTATATTTGTATATATATATGTACAAATATATAAATAAATTTATGTACATATATAAATTTATACTATTATATATTTAAATTATGTACATATATAAAATTATGTAAATATAAATACATGTACAAATGTATGTATCGATTATAAATTAAAAAATAAATTTGAATATATACATAATTATTCAAATATTTATATATATATAATATATACAAATATATAAATAAATTTATGTACATATATAAATTTATATGTACAAATGTATAAATAAATTTATGTACATATATAAATTTATATGTACAAATGTATACAAAATTTATGTACATATATAAATTGATATGTACAAATTTGTGAATGTAACTCACGACACTTTCCTTCTCTATGGTTACGCTTTATGATAGTAAACAAGTCCCCCTTCTCGCGAACGTAACATGTGATTGACAGGCTATCCAGCTACTTCGAATTCCCGAACTGTGCGATCATCGCCGCTGAGAATGATTCAACCAACCTACTCTCGTGGTTCTTCTACAATTCCCTCGATAACAACCGGGTTTAATGAGCGTTACGTATCACTGATAAGACCATTCACCTTTCCACGATACACAAGCACCGTGGCTGCTTATCGTGCATTATTAATTGGAGTAATCTAAAATATGCAGCGAGAGATATCGGGTCGCCAGCGTCTCGCAAGAAATTGCTCGCTTAGAACTGATTCTTCAAACTATAGAAACATACTCTACATCTTGTGTAATTGTTACAAAGTTAGTTAGTTAGTAGTGAAAATAATATATTTATACTCAAAGTCTTTTAATATTGTTGCTGTTTTAAATTACGCTTTTTATATTAATTCATACGAGTTTGCATATCAATTATAATACACAGCAGCTAAATGTAAATCCTATAATGTTCATTAATAATTTTAAAGTAGTAAAAAATGTGTAATATATTTTATAAGAATATTGATTATTTAATGGCACGTTACAGGCAATCAAAAAAAAATTGCACAGTACGTATACGTATGTAAATTTTAGGGTGAGAGTTAAGATTGAGCTTTTTCTGTCTATTAGTAATACTATATAAATCGTATACTTTTGTATAAAAGGACATCGGTCCGTATAAAATAAATAATAATAATAAAAAATGATAACAAGACAATATATTTGTTCTTTTAATATCATCGCTTTTCATTTTTGGTAGAAATGCATCAATGTAATTGAAATACAATGTAATTGATATGCAATTTGTAATTGAATTACAGTATAATTGAAATACAATATAATACAATACAATACATTGAAACAATGTATTCTATAATTGTACTTCATTACAATTACGAATTACATTGTAATTTAATTGACTGAAGATCTGAATTATAAATTACAACATAATTGAATTACAATTTAATTTAATTACAATGTATTTTATAATTGTACTCCATTGCAATTACGAATTACATTATAATTTAATAGACTGAATATCTGAATTATAAATTATAAATTACAACGTTCAATGACCGTGTAATTTTAATTCTGGAGTAATTCAGTTGTAATTCTGCACAACTACGCCGCGAATTAGGCGGATACGTAAATTTTCGCGGCCGTGTTAGCGCTCAATTCCACTAGCCTCGCGGCAAATTGCCGTCTCAATTGATCTCGTCCTCGACGATTGCCGGGCTTAATGATTTCTGACTGCAGGAGGCCACGTGCACCGGCACTTTTCCGACTGCGGCCCGGTCTCGATCCGCTGCACTCTGGTCCCCGGAACCAACGCATGCCTGATGTCACTTCCGGCAGCCCCATTGAACCCGATAAAATCGAGGAAGTTTCGCGGGGGCGTAATCGAAACTGACCTCGCGTGCTATATGTACCAGACGGGCCGAGCTCGGACGAATATCGGGACACCCGAAGACCGGTTTCGAAATTGCTCGGCTTGGGAAGAAAGTGAAGTGAATTCGCGAGCGAAACGTGACTTCGGGAACGGTAATGACCGTCGGCCGAAGATAATCTTGTCAAGTATGGAATATTTGCAGCGGTATAATAATTATCTTAATGCACTTCGTTCGGTGTATTCGTTTTTTTTTCTGTTATCGCGAAACTGTAACCTTACTGTGTTTCCGTTTTCTTTTTTCTGTTCGATGCGATCCGATACGTTCGAGATAAAGTGTATGGCTACGAAGCGAATGAAAATGATTGATATTGTACTAAAAGATTGCAGAACCTAGAAAGTGGAGCATGTTCCGATATTTTATAACATTATATGTTGCAAGGGCTTGTAATAATATTGGATGATGATAACTCGGGCAAATAATGTGTTGTAATCGGTACTTCTGATGCTCGGACTTTCCAAGATAGTTATTAAGAGCTTTCGAGTTAATAGCAACGTAGATTACATCGAGACTCAGTGATTAATATAGTTGCTTTATTTCAGACGCACAAAATATTGTATACGCATTCATATAATATTAAAAAGAGATTCAATCTCTTCTTAATATTTAAATATACATACAATATTTATTTTATATTGAGTAGCAAATATTTCTTTTTAAATATGCAGGAAATATCTATTTCATGTTATGAGAAAAATAGTTTTTTCTTAATATTATATGGATCTTTATTTCATATTAGAAGTACAGTGTTTTGTCGATAATTGTCCACAATACGGGTCTGACCAGGGACAATTATCCGACAGGGATACTCTTCTTTGCCACGAATGCACATTTAAAAAAAAATATTTACTTTGGTCGTTCGGAAAGTTCCCGCCGATTTCCGAGAGATGGCGCAAAAAATTCTAGGAACATTAAACTATGTGTGTGTGTGTGTTTGTAAACCTTTACTATTATACATTTTCTGTTAGATGGCGCTTTCGCCAAAATTTTCATGTATTGCCCATGATCATAGCTTCAATTGTTTTTGTTTGGCATCGATATAAACATGGAGAACAGAAAATTACATTATCGCCATTTAATGTTTTTTTTATTATAAAAAAGGCAAGAATGCTGTTCAAGTGGCAAAAAAGACATGCGCCGTTTACGGAGAGGATGCTGTAAGTGACTGGACAGTGCGCGATTGGTTTGCAAAATTTAGAGATGGCGATTTTAACCTCGAAGATCGGCCACGCTCTGGTAGGCCATAGTTGATGACGACCAAATCAAGGCCCTAATTACCTGTAATCAACGAATTACCACTCGTGAAATGGCAGAGAGTCTGAAAGTATCCAATTCGACCATTCATGCACATTTGGTGGGGCTTGGCTTCGTTAGCCGCCTCGATGTTTGGGTACCGCACAAATTGTCGGACAAAAATTTAATGGACCGGATTTCAACGTGCGATTTGTTGTTTAAACGCAACGAAAACGATCCATTTTTGAAGCGGATGGTAACAGGCGATGAGAAGTGGATCTTTTACAGCAATGTTGAACGAAAACGGTCATGGGGTCATTCGAGTGAGCCGCCAACAACCACTCCAAAGGCTAACATCCATGCCAAGAAAGTGATGCTCCGTTGCTGGTGGGATTGGAAGGGAATTGTATACTACGAGCTGCTACCGCAAAACCAAACCATCAATTCCACCAAGTATTGCAGTCAGCTGGAGAATTTGAAAAAGAAATTGACCAGAAGCGCCCAGAACTTGCTAATCGTAAAGGTGTGGTCTTTCACCAAGACAACGCTAGACCACATGTGTCTTTGGTTACCCGGAAAAAGTTGTTGGAGTTTGGCTGGGATGTCCTACCGCACCCACCATATAGTCCCGATTTAGCACCTTCGGACTACCATCTTTTCCGCTCCTTGCAAAATTCGCTGGACGGAAAAAATTTCAATTCATTGGAGGACTGCAAAGAGCACTTGCAGAAGTTTTTCGATGATAAACCGAAAACGTTTTACGAGAGGGGAATAATGAAACTCGCCAAAAGATGGCAAAAGGTCATCGAACAAAATGGCGAATATAAAGTTGAATAAATTAAATTCTAATTTAACAATTCTTTTCGTTTTCAATTTACCCTAAAAATCGGCGGGAACTTTCCGAACGACCGAGATATATTTTTTAAATATCTACTTTAGATTCTCTGAATATTTAGCTTGTATTTTCTAAACATTCAATTTAAATTTCTTGAACATGTATATAATATTAAAAAAATATATATCCAAAATTTCTGTGTTACTAGGAAAAGTTCACATTTTTAAAAAATATTTACTTTATATTTTGTTAAATATATAGTTTATATTCTCTGAATGTTTAGCATATATTTTTTAAACATCTATACAATATTCAGATCCAATATTTTTCTCATATGAAAAAAATGGCTTAAAAACTATTTTTCCAATATTTGAAAAAAATATTTATCACATTTCTTAAACGTGCATACATAGTTAGATCCAATATTTATCTCACTTAAATATTGAATTTATATTTTCCAAATATTGATTTTACATTGTTTGCAATATTTAATTTATATTTTTTGAAATATCTAGTTTATATTCTCAGAATATTTAGCTTATATTTTCCAAACATTCAATTCACATTTCTTAAACATGCATACAATAGTTAGATCCAATATTTATCTCACGTAAATATGGAATTTATATTTTTCAATATTGATTTTACATTTTTTGCAATATTTACTTTATATTTGTTTAAATATCTACTTTATATTCTCTGAATATTTGGCTGATATTTTGTTAAATATCTATTTCATATTCCCTGAATATTTAGCTTGTATTTTCTAAACATTCAATTTAAGTTTCTTGAACATGTATACTATAGATTTAGATAATTGGATTTTTGTTACTTTCGAAACTAAGCGCATAAGTATTACTTCTCGGAGCACACACAAACACACACACTAAACATATTAACTTTCATAATGTTAGGGAGAGTTATTTTCACGTAATTAAAAAATCAATATATTTTCTATGCTTTCTATACTTTCAATACTTTCACAGCCACGTTACGATCAATGCACAATACCTTCGAATAAAATTTTTTACGGAGGCTAAATGAAATTGACAATAAATATTTCGACATGTTTGGCTATAGTTTTTTTTTTCGTGGAAATACAAATAAATTCAGAACATATATTAAACATGCTGTTTAATTTGGACACGTTGTTCGAACTAAACAGCCTGTGAGCCATTCGATAGGGCATCAAAAGCAAAAATGTTGTAATTTTATATAATATAATATAAATAATATATAATAAATATATAATAAATATAATATAATATAACTTTTTATATAAAATAATTTTATATATAAATCTAACCGGGAGAGTAAAATGGAAAAAATAGTATTTTGCCTATTCAGTCAAATGTAAAAGTTTTGAAGAAAAAAAAATGTGTTAAAAATGGAACAGATGTCAAATACCTAGATACGTATACTGCAATTCATTCACATTTTTATGTTGGAAAAATGTCGGAAAAATTCCGATCTCAGTGTCAGCGTGTAAATATTGTTTACGAATTTTTGGGTCAGATTTTTTGGGCGAGTTGCGCCGCGGTAAAAAATTATAAAAACCGCTTTATTCCAGTGCACGTGGTTGAAGCCTAGAAGCGAGAGAAGAATCCTGTTCGAGTGAACATAGTTGATCGTGCACCGTCATTCAAGAGCACGTGCGGCTCTCTGGAACGTTCGTGCACGACTCGGCCGAGTACAATGAGCGCGACAGGATCCGTAAATTCAGACTGGACGTTTGTGTATTTAGGATCGCAACGTGTCGGCCCTCCCGTGGAAGACGGTCCCCGTTCCCGAACGCGAAAAACCCGAAGACCTCGTTCAAACAAGCTGAAATCATTTTTCTTTCTCGAAGCCGAGGGAGAACGGCGCGCGTCTGGCATCGGAACTCCGAACACGTTTCGCTCTCGCAAAGTGGGAGCTGCAGACGGAGCAACGAAGCATGATAATCGCGCATGGAATTTCGGGAAACTGTGTTACCTTGCGCGTTCGAATGCTAATGCTGCGAACCACGGACGAGAAACATAAAACGCGATAGGAAAATTTCTTTTCTATTTTTTCACTTACCCCTAGTACCACAAAAAATATTACATAAATATTTTTGTTCAAACATTGGAAAAATATTTTTCAAGCCACATTTTTTCATATGAGAAAAATATTGGATCTGAATATTGTATACATGTACAAGAAATATAAATTGAATGTTTAAAAAATATAAGCTAAATATT
>CM052338.1:3777641-3788057 GCA_028455595.1 Lasioglossum vierecki
TTTAGACAGGTGGCAACAGGTTGATACAAACAATGGAAATTTTAAACGTGCAATTTTATAATTTGATTCAAATGTGTTTTTTATTAAATGCGACTGTTTTTTGACGAACGTTTTTTCGTGGATACTCGACGCGGTGGAAAATAATTTCCGTGAAAATCAGCGTACAGATTTAGAAAGTAATCAGGACAGCGGGAGGGGCGAAGTTTATGCGTGGAATGAAGCGTAACGTGAAAGAGCCTAAGTGGTCTTTAAATGGAAATTGATTTGCTTGCGTAAGAAGAGAAGACTGAGGTGAAGAATACGGTATCACCTTGCGCGGTCAACGATCCGACGAATGGAACGCCTTATACGATCGACCATGATCTTCTCCTCCACCTTGTAGGGGGTGTACGACCATTAATGGCCGTTCATACGCGGGTCTGCCGCGAGCATAGACGTAGAACCAGACATGTGACCTTTAACGAATGGGCTGTAGACATTTATCCGCGTGTATATTTTCGTAGGATTCGCGTAGAAAATGCTCAAAGTAAACAGACATGCATTGCTGTCGCTACGTGTCACGTTTCCAACAGCAAATCAAATTTTCCCGTATATTAAAGTATAGTGTTATGTTATTCAAACCGATCAATCAAGTCCGAGATTTCCCACTTGAAAAAATATATATATATAAATCATTGTATTCGAAATAAAAAATAATTCCTCGACCACTGAAAATAGTATTTTATAATATTGTAAATAAATTAATTTTACTATATTTTTCAAACCGATCAATCAAGTCGAGATTTCCCACAAAAAAATTAATAAATCATTGTATTCGAAATAAAAAATAATTCCTCGATCACTGAAAATAGTATTTTATAATATTGTAAATAATTTAATTTGAATATATTTTTTAACCGATAAACCATTAAAAAAATATATAAATCATAATATTAAAAATAAAAAATAATTTCTCTATGCTACCATTGAAAATAGTATTTCATAATATCGTAAATAATTTAATTTGAATATATTTTTCAGAAGTGTGGAAAGAAAAAATTCTATGGACTATTGTTCAGCGTCCTTCGCCGTGAACTATATCTACACTGTTGTTCGACGATGTAAATTATTATCACAATTTGTTTGAACGCATCCACGAGCAATTGTTCGTTGACCTGTAATGTTTTGTGTAAAATAGGCGCAGTGGTATAGGCAGTCTCGTTTATCTGAGGATTGAAGTGCGCTTCAAACTTTGCCCAGCAGTGTTCATATATTATAGTAGGTCACCACTACACGAAGGAAAGGGTTATATCAACACTGTCTTGGTAAAGGATGTTATTTCAGAGGCGGAAACCGCGAGATAAAAATTCTTCCTACACCACTGGTTGGACACGTAACGCACAGCATGTGTTGGACGTTACCGATTGCTTTTTGTAACGGCCCGTACGTGCTTCGCGATTGTAAACGATAACATCCAGATACATATTTGGAATGTGACATTTATCTCTCCGTCAAACAAGAAGAGAATTTTCGCATGAAAACGTCACGTTCGTCGACCGTAAGATAACCGTAAAACAGCCATAAATTGCCAGTTCACCTTTTTCCAGATGGATTCAATCGACAACAAACTCGAAATTCAATTTAGTACTTCAAAGTCTTTAAACGGATATTCTATAAATCTGTAACGAGTTACGAATTGAAAGAAGAGATGTATAAATAAATAAATAACGCCGTTCAAGTTTCAAACTCACCGTTGTTATGATTCAGCGAAGGTTCGTAGAGATTTCATAAGTGGCGCCACATGAAAGAGACTCGACCCTCTTTACCTTTTGTTGGTATGAAAGAAAACCTCGTTTCACCTTATCGACTGAGCGAACAACTGTCGGTAATGTCAGTAACTACTATTTTTATTTTACATAATTATTTGCGGACGATTTTCATTAATTTAGTATTGCAAATCACAGACGAGGTGTAGAACTAGACCAACCGCTCAATGTATTTTCCTGTTTCATCTTTTCTGTGTCGCATTCTACTGTATCGGTCGAAATTTAAAAATATAAAAAAATATAATTAAATATAATTTAAGTTTAGAATTTTTTTAATCTTTAAAACATCGACTCTATTCAAATACAACAACCGAGTGAACAACATACGCAACAAAACGAACGCAAATTATAAACCATCATGTAAACTTCTGTACCAAACGCGACATTAATCTGTAAGCTCCTTTAGTCTATTTCATACAAGGATACCTTTTAAATTTTTTATATTTTTATAAAAATACCATAAAATAATTATGAAAGGATTTTTTACAATTACATGAGTTTACATTAAGCTAGCGTCGGGGTTTGGGTCAAGGGTACTTCAATGCTTTCTTTGTTTACTCGGCTCACCAGCCGCATGTCCTTCCCATTATTAATGCAAACAAACAGTGGTCTGTTTCGGGATAACCTCTATTTCATAATCGCGGCGACAAAGAGTTTTCCACTTGGACGCTGTTAATGCGAGACCGCCGGGAAAACATTTGTAATTTTATAAAAGGGGAAGCACGGTCCGATATATAAATGGATAGGGTGAAGAGACTGCGCAACCCCTCGACGTCGAAAAATCCACGGGGCTGGCTGCGACAGACCAGAAAAAATCTAATTTAGGTCCGGCCCGAATAATTAAACTTTTACGGCGAGCCGTGGGAATAGCCGGTAAAAACGTGTCCTATCCGTGCACCTCCGACGCTTTCGTAAATTCTGTTCTCGTGTCAGCTATTTCGTTATGGCCCGATGGAACCGTGGGACATGGAAAATGCGCGGGAAAAACTGCTCTTCGGGCAACAGGGAAAATGTACTCTTTTACTCGCACGTTGGAGGATCGTTAAATATTTTATGATATTTCCGGAGAGAAATTTCTATTAGCCATTCCATCAAAGTAATCATGAAAAAATCAACAAAAATCAACCATGAAAAAATCTAATAATAGTGGTAAATAAAGTAATAAATATATACTATATACATTTTTTATTATTATATTATATACATTAATAAATATAAATATATATAATATAATAATAAAAAATATATATATAATAAAAAATAAAGTAATAAAAATCTCAAAAGTGTAAATTTAAATCGCTTTTAGATATACCGTGTTCAAACAGACTCCTTTGGGGACATTCGGTTGAATAGAGTTAGTGCATTCGAGCAGAGCCGTTTGTATGTCAGCCTCTCCTCCGCAATTAGTTTAATTTTCCGTGTAATTAGACGATCCTGTTATTACCATCGCGCCTACGGCATTCCAGTACTGGTAACCTTGCGGTTAATTTCTTTCTGGCAGTGCGATGCGCACGTAACAATGCCTATTAATAACGCGATACATAAGATGATCCGTCTGGCCTCAAATCAGGTTATTGTTTCACGATGAATAGAGCCTCGTACAGCAAATTACAGCAGCTCTTTCAGTTAGACTATAAATAGAGGAATATTTAAAAGAGCAACATAGTACTCGTGAGGATCTCGTTAAAGGTCACTCTTCATGACTGAGTCTATGGAACATAAAAGAACCTCATAACTTTCCAAAATTTTAGTGCAACATTTGCTTAGGCTGAACTTTACCTGAGGAAACTAGAAATTTTTAACGTTAGGGATCCGCTGGTTCAAAAGTTATGCGTGTTTAAAGTTCAGTAATTTCTAGCGTTTTCGATAGATAAGGGCGCCGCCATGTTGATTTGTTCTCAGTATCGCGCGTCGTCTAACGAGCGGAAGAGGTACCATAAACACACTGTACTGTCGGTAAGGTAGATTTGCGCTTTGCTTTTCATATTTGCAGAAACGTTGAGCATTTTACTAAGAGAAATAATAGTTATTCTTAGGTCTTCCATCGGTTCAATTCTTCCTTATTCCTTATATGTAAAAATAATTTATATTAATATTAATAATAATAAAAATAGGGAATTTCAAATAAGGAATATATTTAAACTATAATAAATACTATTATAATTTAAAAAAGAATATATTTAAACAAACACAATTATATTTAGATGGTGTTGGTCACTGTACCATTTCCTAAGACCTGACACACGGCGAAGGTCGACGACTGTTTTCACAATTGAGAAATGAAAGTGTTGCACAGCGTTCCACTAAATTATTGGCAAGTGGCATTGTCTTTCGCCAGTAAATCTGTCAACAAACAACACGACAAAGGAGCACTGTCACCTTCCACCCGAGTGATTTAATTACGGGCACAATTAAAGGAGCGGGAAGCTCGGTGCGCAAGCTGTCAATCGACAACAAAAGAATAATTCCTTCCGAGTCAGTTTGTGTACTCCATTGTACGCGTCAAATTACCGTCACCTTGCTCAACAAGCCGCATTGTTCTTCTCGCAGCTATTGTCGCGCGTTGTCGCGTAGGTTTTCACCCCGTGTAGCACCGCTTTTGGCGACAGCGTGAACCCGATTACGATATTACACCGCACAAAACGGCCATCGGGATTTCGCGTCGATCTTCCCTGCGAATCGAGAACGCACCTCGCTGGAAGATCGATAATAATAGCAGCTGCCTGACAAACTGTTAATGGCGCGGTGCATGCAAACCACTGTTCTCGGTCAATGAACCACTGAACTCCGTTAGGACTTCCTGGTAAACTGGATGTCCAATTTAAGGACACCTGACTGACTTATAGGTCCACAGCAGACACATCAACTTATGTTTACGTTATACAGTAAGTTAATTAATTAATTAAAACAGTAAGTTAATCACGTAAAATTTCCTTGAAGATGCTCATTGTTACTATTTTATTATTATTTATTTATTTGAACTCCGTTGGGACTACCTGATTAAAGTGGATGTCCAATTTAAGGACACCTGACTGACTTATAGGTCCACAGCAGACACATCAACTTATGTTTACGTGATACAGTAAGTTAATCATAACAATTTAAATAAGTTATATAAAATAAAACATAAGTTTCCGTATAAAAATAGCAAGATTGATTTTATTTAGACTTTGTGCAGCTGCTATTGTAATATCTGCTCCACTAAAGGTATCTATAGAATCATTTCTTATGAGATTATTTTTATTATATCAATAATCGTGAAATAGCAAATGTGGAATTACGATTTTCATATAATTTATTAATTTTCTATATTGCAAAAGAATTGCATTTGACTCACCTCGCGTTCTACGAGAATCATGTCGACCAGATTTGATTAATGGCTTTCGTTTGGACTCACCTGGAACAAAAGTTACGATACAATCAGTATAGAATATTTTACGAAAAAGATTGATATCTAAATGGATACGAAAACTGATAATTTATGCACCCATTTATAATCAATGTTTTACTACAAACAATAACATTTTTTAATATAACATATTGAATATGCATTTGTCCTTGATATTATTAATTACATTATTATCGGCATTGCCATTAATATTATACTGTTATTCATTTCGCATGTCGTATCATTAATATTACCACCGTCGTAAATATTTATTATGCAATTATACGATCCTAATTTCCTAAATAATCGTGATATCTCGGTGATTCATTGCTCGGTCTGAGAGAAAGTTTTATCCAACGTGACAAGCTCGTCTTAATTTGAATGAATGAATTCGCGTAAAAATTCTCAAGGTGGATTTTTAATGAAATGACTGATAAAATCATTTATCACTTTCATAATTATGGGCACATGTGTATTCATCATATTTATATTTATTTCTATAATATATTTATCATATTATATTTATAATATATTTACCATATTCTATTTATAATATATTTATCATATTCTATTTATAATATATTTATCATATTATATTTATAATATAATAATACCATATTTATTTTTACACAGGATATTTTTGTTTTCCTTTGGACCATTAATTTTCTTCCGCAAATTTTCCATATAATCAAAGGTGTTCCCTAACTTCAAACAGGTTAAGAACCACTGTGGTTTAATGCCTAGCTACTTTGCCAGCCTGCTAATATTACAAACAGCGAGTTCTGAAGGGTTCGAAGCGAGTCAAGCCTTAATCACATTCCCCCACTGCAGCATCGGAGTTGAAGATTTCTAAACAGCTTAGGCAAGCAACGTCGTTACACATTCTCATGGTCGGGGCTCAAAGCTGAAAAGTACTTAGCCACCAATCGGTAGCAAAGGGGTTGTAGGAATGGCATCAGCGTTACCGCGGAACCGTATCGTTCCACTTTACAGTTAGAGCCCTCGGCTGACGAATAACGGGCAAACTGGCGCGTTCTCGTTTCAGTAATTCCTTGGTCGAGAAACGTTTTTATCGCGATCATAATTTTGAGCGTGCTCGGAAGGGGTTGCGGCGCGATTCGGTTTCAGGAAGCTCGTTTCGCTGGTTTTTCACGCGGCGACAGCTTTTTCACGGCGTGGCGCGCGTGGCATTAATGGACATCACGACCATATCCGAGATCCACGCTCCAATTCTTACGACGTTTTGCGACGCGGCTCGCGAGCTGTCCGTGCCGTGGCAGCGAGCACGAGGACGCTCGGAGAGACCCCGTCTACACTTTTGTCTAACTGTACTCGACGGGGAAGCACGCGGATTAATTGCGGCCTGATTAAGCCGGCTGCGTGAGATCTGCTCCGGCTACGACTTCCCGAACCGGAGCGGCTTTCGAACGTCAAAGTCGCATGCGAAACTTCGCACGTCGAGCCACGCTACTTTGCGAACGCGGATCCTAGAACAGCGGCCATTTTTACCACGTTTCTATTAGCTCGCTTTCTTGTTTGTTCGTCTGTCCGGTGGCAAATGTTTGCGATTGATTTTAAACTTACTTCCCGATCAGCTAGAGACTTGAAATTGGATACATGGCTCAGAACAACATTATTGAGAAATTTTTTTTTAAAGTCTATCCGTTTCGGAGAAAATAACAATTAAATATTTACCTCTTCATCTCCACGCGAAACGCTATCGCGTTCAGCGATCCCCACTCCGCGCGACTACTATGCGCGCGCACTCCTCCCCACTCCGCGGATCCACTTCGCCCCGACGGAGCTCAGTATATTGTCGTACGTCGCCGCGCGACGATCGGTAGTACATCATAACTTTGTTTGTAAGTTTAGTGAGTATACAAAGTATTAATAAAGAGTAATACAAGTGTTAACGCAAGAGCTAAAAAGCAGAAAATAATAATTAAAATAAAAATGAATTTTTTAAAATACCACGTTTTTAAAAACGGACTAAAAAGTATAATATATAGATAGTCCTGTAAATTTGTGATTGTAAATTTTTAATAGGTATGAAGATACTTGTAATATTTCCAGCGAAAAACGTGGGGTGCATACAATAGATAATGGATACATTTAAATATTACAAGTATTTTCATAGCTATTAAAAATTTATAAGCGAGTATAAGTATTAATAAAGAGTGATGCGGGTATTAACACATGACCAGAAAGCAGAAAATAAATACTAAATTAAAAATAAATTTTTGAAAAAGACTAAAAAAGTAGAAAATAAAAAATATATAACAATTTCGAATTTCGTCTACTCAATTTTCCTGTAAACGCATAAATCAATTGTTATTTAAAAAACAGTTTTGTAAATTTACACATTAATTTCAACGTTTCGATCTTACTTCAGATTATTTTCAAGAAATAATTTCGTCTATAAATTATTATACGTTACGATATTATACTGCATGTTAAACTAGATTCGAAAAATATTCATATTGAGGTAGTATATCAATTTAACATTTATAAAATGAAAAAAGTCGTACAACGGAATTATCGTAGATTGAAAGAAATGTCTGATATTCAAGTTAAAATAGATCCTAGTGCAAAGAGCTGATAACAAGAACGATGGCACATTGAAAATTGAAAATCGAAGCTCGCCGTCGCGATAAGATCAGAATTTCAACGGAAGTTCGGAAATTACACGAAGCTCCCGACAGAGATGTATCGCGTGCGAGGGTTTCCGTCGGAGCAGCGCAATATTCGTGGCGCACGTGGTTATTAAAGGAGGCGACAGAATTTCTAATGAGAGTCACGAACACTCGATCGAAAACGGGTCCCGGAAGGAATTTCCAGTTCTGGAAGAGACGTGCAATTTTGCCGCGAGTTAAATGCGACTGATGTTTACGGAAATTCGAAGTACCGAGCGTACTCCTCCCGTACGCCACTCCGCGCGGCCCGTCGGCATTTTTTTCTCCCAGGGCCTCGAAACTGATTGCGACATTGATTGTGAGCAACATGAAAAGAGCTTTATGAACGTAATTTGTATGTATATTACGGCGAACGGGATCGTGGAAATTTGAATAGTCGTTAGCGGCCAGTTCCCGATATTTTTTCCATCTACGCGGACGTCCATAAATTTCGCGGGTATTTCAATGTCGTTTAATGAAACCAGTTTTCATTTCGCATAATTCGAGAACGTCATTTTTTTCACCCGATTGTCCCAGAATTTCTTCCTTTTATTTCATCCATTCCTTAGCGTAATCGACGACGATCAAGGATCTTGTAAGTACACCGCGCACGTTTATGGTATTTTTACCTTCCGAAACTTGAAGTATTAAAATCATTTTTATAAAAATACCACGTTTTTAAAAACGGACTAAAAAGTATAAGATCATTTTTCCTGGTTGTAAATTTCACTTGATAATCAAAACGATCTACTACCGATCGTCGCGAGGCGACGTACTATAATATACTGAGCTCCGTCGAGGCCAAGTGGGTCCCTGGAGTGGGGACGAGTCAGAGTGCGCGCGCATAGGTCGCGCGGAGTGGGGATCGCTGAGCGCGGCAGCGTTTCTATTTAATTGTTATTTTCTCCGAAACGGATAGACTTTTTACAAAAAATTTTTTCAATAATGTTCCGAGCCATGTATCCAATTTCAAAATCAATTGCAAAATTTGCCAACGAACAGACAAACAAACAAGAAAGCTAGCTAATAAAAACGTGGTAATAAAATATCCGAACAAGTTTAATAAGACTTTTACCACATTCAACGTGCTTTTTCCACCGTAAAGATATTTATTTGTCAACGTTTCCATGGGTCTTTCCTCGTGCAATAATTACTTCCGCCGTTGACAAAACAAATGCTAACGGGAACGGTAATATCAATTGTCGACAGACTCTTTTCGATTACTATTCAATTACACCGGATCCTTCGGAGACCATTAGTTATTACTCATGATTGATTAGACGTCCAATTTACTTGTTTCTTTGTGCCACAGGAAACCGTACACGCGCGAAAGCAGCTTTCCCGACATTTTTACCGTGCATCCTGTCCCGGGAATATATTTTTTTGTTCGAAACATTAATTGAACAAGGGTTCTGACCAATGGTAGCCGACGTTGTTGCATTTTATTATTATATGTACAGGGATGGAGGAAAATGGTGCAGTAATTTTCCTCGCGGATCGGTACGGTTTACTCGAGCAGAAGTAAATGAGAAATTACTAGGCTGGCAGCTCTCTTCGTTGGAATTTTTTAAGCCACGGTGCTTTCCGCGCAGCATTTTCGCTCCGATTTAACCGACGCAATCGTGTTATTATTGAGCGATTGTGCGGACGTGCCGTGCATAGGATATCTGGTACAACAGGAAGCGAAGCACGTGTTTCGAATTGCTCGTGAAAGCCGGAGATTCGCGTTCAAATGTCAAGGAACTGGCTGATGAATTGTTAGACGCTGCTAACCGAACCTCGTATATCTCCATGGAAAAATTTGACGACATTTTGTCCGAGCCGGGTCCCACTTATTATTTATTAGTTATTATATATATTAGTTATTGTTGAATTACCCAACAAATTCTTTGGACCGCGTTGGCTCTTTTATGTAACTTATTCTACTGACAAAATTACCACCATTGGATTAATGCTCAAATCGGATGCACAAAAGATTCTCTACGTCAAGAGGAAAGTTTCTCGGACCTGCATCTGAACCGTCGCTTCCCCTGCAGATATTTTCGGCTCATCATACGCAAGAGGTTTGCAAACTTGTTTGACACTGAGATCTCTACTGACAGCACTCGTATGCTCGCAGCAGGCCAGTTTCGAGGGTATGTACACCAACGTCCAAAAATCACTGCACATATAACGCTGGAAGTTTGGCAATAAACATAGCTTGGGATTGATCATGAATAAATTGCTGATCAATTTAGACGTAGGTATGATAAGTCAAATCATCAAGCTTTAATTGAAACACAAATTTTTGGTGCACACCAAACATCACGATAGATGGAGTTTACAAATTTAGAAGCAATTTAATCAAGCTTCAGAAAGTTGAACTATGATGTTTTTAGTGAAACCGATTTGTTTGGTGCATAACAAACAGGACGATCAAAGGAGTTTAAAAATTTAGGAGCAATTCAATCAATGTTCAAAAAGTCGAATTATGGAGTTTCAAAATTTAGAAGCAATTCAATCAGGAGTCAAAAAGTCGAATTATGATGTTTTTAGTGAAACTGATTTTTTG
>CM052338.1:3788157-3800964 GCA_028455595.1 Lasioglossum vierecki
GTATATTGTATATATTGTATATTGTATATATTGTATATTGTATATATCGTATATCGTATATATTGTATATTGTATATATTGTATATTTTATGTTTTGTATGACATATTTTATATATTGTATCATATATTTTATATATTGTAAGATATATTTTATATATTGTATATTTTATATACTGTATGATATATTTTATATATTTTATATTTTATATATTATATCATATATTTTATATATTGTATATTTTATATATTGTATGATATATTTTATGTATTGTATGATATTTTTTTATATATTGAATGATATATTTTATATATTGTATATTTTATATTAATGTTATATTTTATACTAGACAGAGCAGATCGAAATATCAAACCGCTGTGATTTTTTAAAAACAGCTTTACTGTTATTTACTTATTAACTAGTGTTAATAAGTATTATTTATTTATTTGTGACTCGATTGGATTCAATTATTTGACGATGTAAGTCAGGGAAAAAAATTTTTAAAAAAGAGAGGGTCCGAAACTGCAGGGGATTGGGACCCGCTATCGGATTCGTGTCTCTGCCTCGGCCCTATAGGGTTGTCAAGCTGGAGAGCCGGATAAACTTCATGGAACTAGTTAACGCGGCAGCGTGTTCGTTAGTCTCGACAATCCAGAGCGGATCGACGCGAGCTAATTGCGGTAATCGCAACCGTTTACGGTGTCTACGTGCTGCTGCCCCCAGAGAGCCCACCATCTTCTCGCCCCTAATCATCATCACGATTCTTGAGAAACGCTTCGGAGGAAAATTGTGCGTTCGGTTCGCTGATATTTGCAAAATACACACCGCGGAATTATACACGATTTCACGAGCGTAAATCGCCGGGAACAAATCGACTCTATACCGAACTTGCTTGTTTTCACTTTCGAGATACATTTGCCTGTAAGTGTTTCGTCTTGTTACGTTGTTATGTCGAGATATCATTTGTTCGACTGTAATCTACTGCGCATCGTTGTTCTTATGTCAATGAGAACATTCGCAATTTATGCTCGTCGTTCTATTTAAGTGCGAACACTTTGATTTTACTGAACGTCGTGGATGTAGGACGATCATTTTAATACTGGCTTTCGTGGGATTAATGACTGGTATATTCTTCGTGGAAAATAAAAATAGTCTTGTTGTCTTCTAGTTCTTGTTGAAATTTCAATAAATCATGAAATATTAACGGGTTGATAGAAGCCACAATCTGTTGATCGTCGAATACGAATTACGGATGATTAATGAAATTCATCTGTCGTCGACAGAAAATGTTACACATTGGGATCATCGGAAGAACTCGTGAATCTATGAAAAATATCAAAAGAGAGTATGTTTGGAAAATTGTATGCTTTTAAGGTACATCACAGTTTTACAATTATGATATGTTCACGCCACAAACAGCCGTTATAAACATGAAAAGTGCGTTCATTTGAGATTCATCATTCTACGATGATACTACAAAAAATACTATGTACACGTTCATATAATATGACAAAGAGATTCAATCTTTTTGTAATACTCAAATATGCATACAATATTTGTTTTATATTAAGTAACAAATATTTCTTTTTAAATATGCAGGAAACATATTTTTTTTCTAAATATTAAATGAATCTTTATTTCATATTGGAAGTACAGTGTTTTATCGATACTTGTCCGCAACACGGGTCTGTCCCGGAACAATTATCCGGCAGGGATACTGTTCTTTCAAAGTAATACTTTCAACTCGATCCGTGGAAAATCTGTGGATTTATAATTATAAATATTTGGATTTTCCTAATATAAAGATAATGGTTGTCCTTGTACATTGTACATTATACAATATTCCGATCCAATATTTTTCTCATACGAACAAAATGTGGCTTAAAAAATATTTTTACAATATTTGAGAAAAATATCCATTTAATATTTGTCTGCTACTAGGGTTGCTTCAAAGACAGATAACTGGTTCGAACACTTTGCAAATGATACATTTCTTCGGGACTAGAATAAGTTGATTCTGCATCATCTTCTTTCATTTTATCGATACGAAATTGATATAAATCTCGTACAATACTAAAGTGTTTAGTAAATTGGTTAGACACAATATATATAATATAATCAGATAATATATATAATATAATCAACGTCACTCGTATAAAGCAATTGAATATTCACGAATAATTCCATTCACACGTGATTCAATAAAAAATATATATAAAAAAAACTTGAAAAACCACGCTTATATTAGAATGCAACCAGTGATTCGATCAAGGTCGAACCGCTGTAAAAGCACCACAAAAATTGCGCGAACGAGCTTTATATTTAGATCGACGGTAATCCCAGTTGCACAGCGGAAATGTTGTGGAAACAGCATCCGCGTGGTACATATTGTGTTGCGAGACAGTGGCACCGCGGACAGATACGTGTGTAACATGATTTTACGACCGCCGGTGAGGACCGGTGTTCGACGTCGAACGACCGTGAATAATGTGCTTCTGATTTTATCCTTGCGCCGGTAATCCTGCGTTTTATCGTGCGCGAAAGTGGCCCCTACGCCTGACAATAAATCCTCGGAAATTTCCAGTAGTGTTGCGAGCCGAGGCTGACAACGGGCCCCGAGTAATAACAAATATTAGCGGGTCGTGTTCGAGGAAGTAATCGCCAATAACCGGAGCGGGTATACTCGATTTGGGCGGTATCGCGGGTCATAAGTGTTTACACTTTTTCTTCTTATAAATGGATCTTAATCCAATCGGACTACATCACTGGCTGTATTTATTTTGATATTACGGGGCTCCAGGGGAACGATGGAAGCCTGTACCGAGTAGAGGATTATGTTTATCGGTCGAATTAAACAGATTAAGTTAAGGGATGATATATATTGTGTTCAGCTTCTTTTCCTACCCACCCTGTGTTCGCAGGCTAGTTCCAAGGTAATTGCCAACTGAGCTGTGTAATTTTGGTAAACGTTGCACGATTCCACAATTCAAGGTGCATAGCGAGTAAGAAATCAACGATTAATTATTATTATATTTTTATCTGATACATTTCGAATCAGCCATATTTAACCCTTCTTACGGATCATTTTTAAGCCCATTTATTTTCGAAATCAATGTAGATTCAGCCTTATGTCTACGCTTACAATAATAACAATACGCCTAATAGAAACCCTACCCCTATATATTTTATATTATATTTTCATTAAATTATTAAATTATTAAAAAATAATTAATTTCTAGACTATCATAGCAGATTATCATTGTACAATACAATATCTTCGTAAGGATATTCTTTGTCATTATATCTGGTAATTCTACCGGGTGGTTCTTTCGTTCGCATAGTAGTGTAGCTCGAAAATGAATTTTTGGACAAGTGAGAGATTCTTTAAAGGTGACATCTTTTCTACTAAAATTGACAGAACGAATATCCGAACGCTTCCAGTGCTGGGAATATCAAAGAAACGTTATATGAATTTATCGAAACAAAATGTTTGCGTAAATTGTTTCGTCGCGTGAAAAACAAGAATAAATAAACAAACGTGAAGAGTCAGAATTTGTCCAAGGAAGCAACGAGAGGAAAGTAATCTTTTCCGGCTTTAATCATTCCACGAGTCTCGACGATTTCTCAGCTTCGGTTCATCGTTAAAAGCCACTTCGGCCGGAGCAGCGTCTCGGATCTCTTCTCTATTTTAAGCATCGCTATATCTTTTACGAAACGTCGGCGCGAATAGTCGTCCGTGGCGAGGCAACCTTTAATCCTCCGACAGAATCTGAAATCCGGCCTTTGAACCTGAAATTCACCAGACCACGATACCCCGCTCGCCACGGACTTCAAGACGAGAATTAAAACTGACCCGTCTATTAATTCCTGCGGCAGTCACCGGTTTCCTTCCGGACGACATTATAAATTACACGAGAAATAGTTTTAATCGTCTCCTCCCACGAGTAACGCTTATCTAATATAAAGTGTACTTTATTAGGAACGGTTGGTTAGGTTAAATAGTCTAAGAGCCTACCATATATACATATAATATAATTATATATTATATGTATATATAATATATACAATATATAAATACTATTATATATATAATAGTATTTATATATTGTATAATAGTATTCATATATTGTATAATAGTATATATATATATATATATAGATATTTATATATATATATATATAATAGGCTAAGAACCACGTTGCACGATTTTATCACTGACTAATTACTTTGTTTATGTAAAATGAACATTCTCATTTATTTCGACTCGGAATCGTTTCAACGATCATCCGCCCAATTATTTTGTGACGTAAATGATTTCTTTGCTACTGTTTTTAGTATCTTCTAGAATTTTCCACTGAAAATTAACGTTCAACAAATCAATTAATCGTGAGATCATCCCATACGTATGTAGTTCTTCACAGCAGTCGCATGAAAACCGTATTACCAAGAGGAAAATTCTTTTGTAGGAATCGCAGGAAAATTATGTGCAACTAGCACGAAGAAACAAGATTCTTGCGCGTTCTGGACGCGTAAGTAAATCGAGGAAATGATTGAAGCTTGCGCGGTTACATGATTTTCAATCTTTCGTTGTCTTAATATTTGCAAATGAAATCTGCAAATAAATCTCTGTAATGATTTAACCGTTTCGATAGGTAACTATACTCGGAACGGTGGCATGCACTTCACAGCTTTGTTGCGCTTATTTTTAAGAGAGTATTAATAACCATCGAGACAGTTTGTAGACCTTAACACAGTGCCAGGACAATTTTAGGTCTCTTCGATTCATTCAAGCGAGGGAGATTCATTCTTGCATGCGGAGTCAGTGAACAGTGAATAAAACGAAGGCGGTCGATAAAGAAACCAACGAAAAGAAAACAAACAATTTTTGTGATAAATTAATTTGACAAACGATATCTAATTAAGGATCCGCAATCCTTATCTATATAATGAAAATGCAAAATAAAAATGTTCGCGTTGACAAACGTTTTCTTCTTTTATCTTGTTAAGCAGAAGGTAATTGATGTCCTTAAATATTTGTAAAACGTCCCCTGCATTTTTTGTTTTTTACTATTTAACGTCGCTTTTTGAATTCTTATGTGACACATTGTATGTGCCCGTTTTTGTTACAAATGCATCAAATCCGCAGCCTAATTACTAATAATTAGCTACTAATAATTAGTAGCACAGTAGATAATTAAAAAAAAGAAATAGTAAAAAAATAATAATAAACTAAAATACTAATTACATTGTTAGTATAGCAACGGTTGACGTAGGCTCGTAGTATCTCGAACGTCATAGTTCTCGGCCGATTAGCGTCCAATTATTAATATTCAATTGCGTTCCCGTAGGGACGCACAGGTTTCCCGCTGGGAATAGATTTGTCGGGGGACGCGCGAAAAATATGTTTCATCTTCATTGTACATACACAGAGAGTGCACAAGCGCAGGTGTTCAATTGCATAACAATTGTGCACGCGGTTGCGTAACGGTAGAGATGCTGAAAACAATCGGTGGAAAGTGCCGGCAACAAAGGGACGGCAAGTCTGCTTCACAATTAAATGAATAACGTGCAATACGTGCTACGAAATTAACGCTGTTGGATAACGTTCTCGCGTGCCATTAGCTTTGCGACAGGGCGGTTCGCTAAAATCCCACAACAGAAGGTTTTTCAAATTTTTCCGGTGAGAAAAGGATCGCTAATAAAATACGCGGTCTATTTGTGTTCCCGAGGTTCTCCGAGATCAGAGCCGGCGAACTTCTTTCACGGAACTCGTGTCCCCCACTATGCTAGCTATCATTTACTCTTGTCAAAAGTTTTGGTCGAAATGCTCGTAAAAAATCGTTGTTTACCGCGTCGACAAAATATGGTCGAGGAAACCTGTACATCGGAACAGACTGCGTCCTTTATGTTTATATTACTTTTTTTTTAAAAAAAAAAGGTTCTCGAAAAAATTCAGAAGAATGTTCCTACATAAATATGTTCCAAAAGTTTGACCTGTAAATGTCTCCACTATTACTCGAACGAACTTCTTTATTTTTCATTATTTTTTTGTGGGATTTCAGTGACCATATTTGTGGCATTTTTCTGATTAAAATGATACCAAATATGATATAATTCCGATGATATTTACTTGTGTAATAGACAATTAAAGTTTCGAGCGCAAGGTACGCTATCCTTCCTCGCGCCCGAAACTTTAATTGTCTATTACACAAGTAAATATTATCGGAATTATACCATATTTTTGTATGATTTTTATCAGAAAAATGCCACAAATATGTTCATCAAAGTCCCATCCAAAAATAATGAAAAACAAAGAAGTTGGAAGGCCTAATAGTGTCCCTGCCGCATAAATGTCCCTCGGCAGACCCGTGCTAGGGACTTATATGGAGAAAATACTGTACAAATAAATTGGTTAATCGTCTTGGGGCACGTTTTCTAAATATATAAATATATAAACATATAAATTACATATATAAATATATTTTTTTAATTATTCAGAAGAAAGTTGAAAATAAGAGCCTCCCTGGTGTCACAATGTCACGTGACTCATCCGGTAGAGGGAGGGTAACATTTTCCCCGATCTGGCGACTCTGCCTCGAGGTAGAGCCTTTCCTGGTGAATTTAATTACTCTGTCGCACGATTTTATTTAACTTCGGCTCTCCCGACGGCGAAATTAGCATGACCGATCGCTAGAATTCGACTGGAATCCACTTTTCAAGGATTTCGTCCGGCCGTATCCATTAAGCCGCGTATCGCGCTAATTAGTAACACAACAGCCGTCAATTAACTCGATCAGCATTCCAGATAGTCTTGCGTACTACGATGCTAGTGTACCGCTCGCGATTTCACGCCATCCCATTTGCTCTCTCGCGTTACATGTTTCTCCGATGGCACGATTGTTCGCGCACTCGTTCCCGCATCTCTCTCGATGCATCGAACGCAGTCCCGTTCCGATAAATCATTCGCGGGATCCTGCTTCCATTAATTCCGGCGATCTGGCTCGCAAAATTTATTTAGTCGCGGGGCTTGATTAATAATGCCGGCCAGATCCATTCATTGCTTAATTACGATACGCACGGTGTTTAAGTAATTAATAGCTGGTGCTGAAATGTTTCAAGAATGTTTAATGAATGGGCATTTGTTAAATAAGCGGTGCACATGCGCCAACGATTAAAAGGTTTTCCTTTCGTTTCGTTCGTAAATAGACCGTGAATTCGCGGGAAGCCCTAATTCTACTAATTAAGGTACCCATTAAATCGAAAATTAAAATTTGGTTGAAATATTTCCCCTTTCCAGAATATTGTTAGGACACCCTATATGAAATAGAAAATACTGGAGGATTTAATAAATAATTATTTAATTTACGGTCGCGAAATAATTCTCACATAAGAATTCAAAAGGCGACGTTAAATAGTTAAAAAAGAAATTATTTGATTTATAGTTCGATCTCTTAAAATAAACTTGGATATTTTTTATATTATAATATAAAATCAGACGTTAATCACTGAAGAGTAAATTGTGAAGGATTATTCTGCAACTTCATTCTAGATTTAATTAATCCATATTGTCATTGAAATATTTCCCGTTTCAAGGAATAATATTGTTAGGACACCCTATATGAAATAGAAAATACTGGTGGATTTAATAATTAATTATTTAATTTACGGTCGCGAAATAATTCTCACATAAGAATTCAAAAGGCGACGTTAAATAGTTAAAAAAGAAATTATTTGATTTATAGTTCGATCTCTTAAAATAAACTTGGATATTTTTTATATTATAATATAAAATCAGACGTTAATCACTGAAGAGTAAATTGTGAAGGATTATTCTGCAACTTCATTTTAGATTTAATTAATCCATATTGCCATTCAAATAATTCATGTTTTCAGTTGCATTTCGTATGCCGTTTTGGCGTGTTTATCGTTCCAGAAACAATTAGAGTACACACGCGTTTAATCGGAAACAATTGAAACAACGTATTTCGTCTGGTGGTAAATATTGTAAAACGTAAAGGATGCCACGGTTACATCATGTTGCAGAATTTAAATTTTCTGTTTTAATTTTGTCGGACGCTGCGCTTTCATATCGTTCCAGCTGTCGTTTACACACACGGCTAGGCAATTCAAAACGGATTCGGCAACACGCTCGGTACCGTGAACAATTTAAAATTCACTTAATTAACGTTGCACAAAGTGAACAAACTAAATTTGTAACGTTCGAAATTCCACCTGAAATAGCTAGCCTAAACGGTGACACGTGAACTTCTTTCTCGATAAAGGAAAAATGTACCAACATTTTTATGAAAATATCCTATTGTAACACGAACAATCAAAATTTTCATTAAATTCTCGAGGATAACAAAGTTACTGACAAAAATAGCATAATGGATCTAGTCCAGTTGCCAAGCCACTTTTATTGAATATTTTTCTAGTGAAAATTTCGTATTTTTCCAATAAAAGTATGGCACAACCCGTGTATTAAATATATTTCTAATATAACCATTTTGTTTCGATAAAAAAAGTTCTCAAACTCCCAAAAAATTGAATATTTTATAATTTACTAAAGAGAAAACAACTGAATTTATATTAGATTTATATTAAATAATTATATTAGATTTATATTAAAGAAAAAGATTTATGTTAGATTTACATTAAATAATTATATTAGATTTATATTGAAGGAAAAGATTTATATTAAATTTATATTAAATAATTTTTATACATTTCTTCATTCTGCAGTTTTATTTGGATCAAACCTCGTCCATTCTGACCGGTTCAAGCACACTTTTCAAATAAGATCGCGAGGAAATCCGTTCGGAGTATCTCGTGGGCCCAACCCTTTAATCTTCCTTCCAAAGAATGAAACACGATTTGATTCTTCGTGGATCACAAGGGCCGCGAATCAAAGAGGCCCGAGCGATGAGAAGTTCAACGACCTGTCCCAGATATTGTCGTAAAATCTCGACGTTACACACTTGATCACGTAGCGAAGAGTGTGGGCGGCCGATGAAAGAAAGATGCACACAGAGGACCGGCACGCCGTTTTGCAAGCGTCTCTTTCTCGAGCGTAAACTCTGTCTGGAATATGTCTGCGCAACGTCGAGAGCCGCTTTTAACACGATCAGTTTTTTTTTAATTACAAAAATGAATGGTCCAAGATCTTAAAATCTGTTCAATAATGACACTTTCAATTTCGCACTGGTGAATCATCTCAAGTATTTAATTTTAATCATTTTGAAATTGACACTTTTAACCATGAGGTCCTAAATCAAACGTTTCTTCTGACCCAGAAGATTCCCATTCTCTATGATTTTTTAAAATTTGATAGATATATATGAAATTGATATAATTACATCCTACAATTTAGCAATAGTAAACAATATTTTAAATAATAGTGCAGCAATTTTTAGTGGTGCCTCAGAGGCGCCCTCGAGTGCTAAGGGTTAATTATAAGGTCTATTAATGACCTTCATATGTCCTCAAAACTATTCAACTTAAAAGTAAGACGTTATTATTAGTAGCTTGTTAGTAATAAATGCGAGTATTGAAGGATAGGGAGATGTTTATAATTTTAACACTAAATAATTTTGAAGACTACAGTTGTAACACGAAAAAATTTGCGCTGGAGTATGAGGCGCAGCCATGCTTCAAAATATAGGTCAGATTAGTCACAAGTTTCGACCGTTTACGTTGTCCAACTGCAGCTTAAGAAAAACTGGGTAAAAAGTCGCGAGCACGCGAGCCTAATCTAATCAGGCGATTACTTCATCGTGTTGGAACAGCCGAAACGCCGAATTACGTGGGGTCGAGCTAGTGCAACTTGTTAACAAACATTCTTGAGTCCCATGATCCATGAGAACACCTCTTATTTCAATCTCATTCGTTTCGCTCATATTCATCGTGATTCTAATTTAAAAAGCATATCGTTCTCCCTTCTTCATTATTTATAAGATTGTTGTAACACGTTTCGCAACTAGCATCGAAGGAAACATTAATTCTCATTCAGTTCGTTAAAATTATTACGAGACATGAGAACGCACGCATTAGGGAATGATTAACTCCCATCATCATTTCTGAATCACTAGTCCGGATCTCCATACATTTCACTACCCACTCTTTTAATTAAATTCCAGCAAAATTGCGCAAGCATCTTGTCTCAAAACTCGCCTTGCAGTGCCTGGTGTTTTATGCGTTCAGCTGATAACAATTTCTTCTAAATAAATGTTTAAAGAATATTTTAAATATCTTTCTTGTAATATAATCAGTTTGAATTCCAAGGCTTGCGGAGTACTTCGAAATTTACAAGCAATTCCAGGTTATTGTGCATCGATGCATTTTCTGCAGAAAACGAATTTTTTTAAATAACATTTTTGCAGCTGCAATGTTTCTACGTTAGTGGTTAACAAATATCTTTCTTGTATTATTATGAGTTAGAATTTTAAGACATATTGAGTAAGATGAATCGAAATTTACAAGCAATTCCAGGTTATTGTGCATGGTGCATTGTTCAGAAAACGAAGTTTCTTTTTTAAACAACTTTTTTACGGCGGCAGTACAATTGGCTATTAGCAACCAATCTAGTATTTCTGTGTTAGTGGTTAACAAAATATTCTCCTGGAAAAATAATGAGGTGTTCTTAGAGTTTCAAGGTTTACAAAACAAGGTAAATCGATATTTACAAACGTGTACATTTAGGTATTGTTATTGTGCAGAAGATATTCCAGAATTTGGATGACGCAACAGAGAAAAAAGCGAAGGTTGAATGATAATGTCTAACACCACGTTTCTTCTTCGACACGAGTATTTGCAAGTTTTATGAGAACGCATTATTCCACGTACACATTTTTCACGGAATAATCGTGAAATTGTTAAAGCCCGTCGCGAGTACATTTAAAAAATCCAATTCCGTCCTCGAAGTCTAGACACAATTTTCTAGAATCAATAATTCTAATAAAATAATATTATCATTTCTATAATTTAATCTTTTTCAAGTTTGAAAAAAGTTTACTCATACATTAATCTACAAATGATAATAGTATTTGGATAAAGGTTAGTCCTATACTTCGGGACAAAAAAATAGCACGCTTTAAAAATTAACGTAATATTTATTTATTTAACACTACAATAAAGGTTTTGTTTATACAATTTAAAAAAAAAACATTTTTTTTAAGGAAATATGGTGGGACAAAATAATAACACATTTAATTTAAAATTATGTTTAACAATAAATCAACAAATGATATTTAGTTTGTGGCTCCTCCTATACATTTAATAAGAGCCATCATTCTCTTTGGCAAAGATTTATAGAGTTTTTTTAATAGTATGTTGCTCTAATTGCTCACACTCATCTAGAATATATATATTTTTAATTCGGCAATATTTCCAAATTGTCTTAAAAAATTTTTCTTTTAAATAAAATTGTATAGACTGGCGTAATTCAATTAAATTTCATTTGTGCCTCTTTATACAGGGTGTCCCAAAATTCGTGTACTTCCCGGAAATGGGAGGTTCCTTGGGTCATTTGAAGTGACATTTTCCTTTACAAAAATGTCGCCAGCGGCTTTATTTAGGAGTTATTAACAAAATACACAGACCAATCAGAGCGCGGCTACAGCGGATTGATTCTGGCTCGGCCAATGGCGCCGCCACGCTAAGCGGGACCTGTCGCTGAGTCGGACTCCGTTTGCTCTAGCCGCGCTCTGAGAGAGGTGTTTCGCAAGAATGTGTAAAGTGTGTTAACTTTTTGTCCCGGAGTGTAAGCTAGACAATTTTTATTTCGCATAAATATCCACAATCAAATAGGTCGTATTTATATTCTGCTCGAATTGTAAATGTTTGTTGCGCCTGGAATATTTAGCGAGAGCGCAGAGTAATATTGAGTAATATTGTCCAAGTGAAAACCGGTTTGAGAATTTTCATGGCGTCCGGAATAGGTACCGGACAGTTTGCTCCCATTTGTCTCGTTCGATAGACCTTCTTGTAATAAGGCGGCACACGACGGACGAAAATCCGATCGAAACGACGACGCAACAAACGACCACAATGGAGCAGGAAGGGGCCAAATTGGGTCAATTGCTCGGGACACGTATTCGTCTAGAGAAAGAAAGATGGTGGGGTCAGAGAGAAAAGAACGTGAAAGGAAAGGCGATTGGATAACACGATGAAGTCGTAGGAAAAAGGGTCGAAGCCAAAACAACAGTGGTAGGTATAGTATGTATAAGGTGAAATTACGTTTCACGCCGTATGAGGCACTTCAAACACTAAATAAAATCAGTCTGCTCTCTTATGTAAGCCAAGTTTCTAAACAGTTCGATTCATGAAAGTGAATTCTGTTCGAAAGAGAGACATTCCTCTTCATGGATACATTCAATTGCGTACATTCGTTATTACTGACAGATCAAACTGCCACCATTACCTAAAATGTTCTCTCCTAGCTCGTCTCATTTTCATTTCCTTTTATATCACCAAACATCCAACCTATCGAGGAAGATACAAGTATATTCCGATTTCTCGACAATTCGTGTTGCTTAGCATCGTTTCATTGTTTGTTTTTTTTTATGAAACTCGTTCAATCAGCTTAGTGTATATGTAGCTTCGGACTCCTGCAAGTTCTACGCCTATGCCAGAGACTAGGCAACTTATTATTTTTTTTTTCATTACAAAATATCATATGAGATTTATTTCAACATAATTACAAAAAAAAGGAAATACACCAAATAAAAAACAGAATATAATAATTATAAAATAGAAAGTGGTTATTAGAGATACACAGATATTTTAATACAGACGTATGATTAGTTGGACGT
>CM052338.1:3801064-3811352 GCA_028455595.1 Lasioglossum vierecki
AATATCTATTATCAATTTTCTAGTTAAACATGATTTTTTAAATGAAACTCCAAATTATTCTACGTTCTCTAGTAGCGTAAAATATTCTATACACATTCGTATAGTATTAAAAAGCGATTTAAACTTTTCGTTAATATCCAAACGTACATACAATATTTATTTTATATTAAGTAACAAAAGTTTTTGTTTAAACTTCAGCCTGCATTCTAGAACACGTCCCTAGTAACACGAAATATTGTATACACATTTATATAATATTAAAAAGAGATTCAATCTCTTCTTAATATTTAAATATACATACAATATTTATTTTATATTAAGTAACAAATGTTTTCGATTTTTAAATAGGCAGAAAATATCGATTTTATGTTAGGAGAAAAATATTTTGTTCGAACTTTTTCTTCTTTTCAATTAAATGTCATTTAAATATTAAATGTTATATTTTTCAAATATTGATTTCACATTTTTGTTAAATATTTTCTATATATTTTGTTATATATCTAGTTTATATTCTTTGACATATTTAACTTATGCTTTCTAAACATTCAATTCATATTTCTTACACATGCACACATGTTATTTAAATATTGAATGTTATATTTTTCAAATATTGATTTTACATTTTTTTTAATATTTACTATATATTTTGTTTATATTCTCTAACATGTTTAGCTTACGTTTTCTACACATTCAATTCACGTTTCTTAAACATGTATACATTAGTTAGATCCAATATTTATCTCATATGAAAAAGTGTGGCTTAATAAAAATTTTTCCAATATTTTAAAAAGATATTTATCCAATATTTTTCTGCTACTAGGGTTGTTTCCTCTTTCTAAACCGCAAGTGATGCGATACTATGTGAAATAAAAAAAACTTCTTAAAACACCACGCTTACATTAGAATCCACTAAAAAGGAGAAAATGATATTTTTAGATATTAGTGACTATAAATAAAACGAAGATTACGTTAATATGATATCTAAAAATATTATTTTCTCCTTTTTAGTGCATTCTAACATAAGCGTGGTTTAAAAAGAAAAAATTTATATATTTTTTCATTTTCTACTTTTTAGTCTTTACCACCGAGCGTATTTAGTTTTCTTATCTCCTAAACGCACAGGTATATAAAACAATTTTTTTCTTAATATTGCAGTGTGAGTCAGTTCAGAGCTACGTTTAAAGTTCGAGGTCTCTAGCACATCGGAAAGTGATTTAAAATTCGATTTCAAGATTTCGAAAAAAAAAAATGATTATTTCGTGGGATATTTGAAATTTTCATATTCATTTCTTTTTCACATAATTTCCTAGCACTTTTTTGTACAACACATGAATATTTGAACGCGGATTGTTTACGAAAATGAAGCAGACACGAAACTAAGATGGAATAAACTCTTCCCCTCGCGGAAAAAGCTTGTGAAAGAGCGTCTCGGCGAAAGGAATCCAGATGTCTGGAGTTTTCCAAACGGCCCATTTACAATTAGTCGACAGTTGCGACAATTAATATCCCTCGCGAAACTTTAATCAACGTTTGTCCCATTTAGTTTCACACGGCTGTGCACGTCTCGCCGCGAACAGCGGAAGAAAGTTGGACGACGATAAGGCGAGTTTTCCAAGCGGACTACTTACGGGCCAGGATTTTTTCCTCGCCTTACAGAGAAGAGGAATATCTTCCCGAGGAAAATTAAATGACCGTTACGAATTGAGATTTCATGCGGCACTGAATCGTCTCTGCAACCAGGATATGCAGACTGACTTACGTGCGCTCGAACGCTGAATATTTACACGAGAAATCGTTGCGTTCGAACCAATGTGAATATTTTACACTAGATTCTAATGAGCGGCCGTTAATTAGAACACCGCAAACATTGTGGATCAACCGACAGTTGAAACTAAGCTCGTCCCTCAGTCGAATGATCGCGATTAATTGTTTCCGAGCGTTAAAAGTACAAAATTATCAGGTGAATTAACGCTATTAATTAGTCTCAAGGATAACTCAGTTTAAACGTAATTGCATTTACTCGAGCTGTCCATTACCGGCGAGGCAATGTGCGCGATGTTGCCTGAACTAATGTTAACTGCATTTCACTCACTCTCAAGCTACACGGAGTCAAATAATTTTTATGACTTCGAATATCAATTACAATTTTCATGATGTTTATGTAGTTTTCAATACAGTTCAATGCAACTGCATTTCCCTCGAGATTTTCTTCTCTGCCTAATAAACTTTCCATCCCATTATTGTACTCGTTAACCGATCCGTAACAATGTAAATTAATGAAATTGTCAGCTTTCTCCACTCTTCAGACATTATGGAATTGAGAAGTTTAAATTGAATGTTTTTATAACAATTTTTGTATATGAAATTTATATGCAAATACTTAATTTTATTCAGTTTTATTGAGGTCTATATTGAATTTTTTTATAACAACTTTGTATATGAAATTTATATGGAAAATTTAATATTATTCAGGTTTATTGAATTTTTTTATAACAATTTTTGTATATGAAGTTTATATGGAAAACTTAATATTATTCAGGTTTATATTGAAATTTCATATAAAAAGTTTTTGTAAATGAAATTTATGTGGAAAATTTAATATTATTGAGGTCTATATTGAAACTTCATATAAAAACTTTTGGTATATGAAATTTATATGGAAAATTTAATATTATTGAGGAACCTATGAAATTCATCGTTATTAATAAAAATGAAATAATTAAATATTAATAATTATTATGTAATTTTGTTTTTTAATTATACTATTTTATTTAGTAGTGCCCGCTTAAGTTCGTTAAATCTGTTACACATACATCCCCACTCTTCCCCTACTCCAAAAATTCGTCACGAACGTGAAAGGTAAGCTGTAGAGAAAATTACAAATTTCAAAATTTTCGTCTTACCTTTCTAATTTTAGTATTTACCAGTGGCTTGTCGAGATTCGTCCGAATCAAACGAGTCGAAACACCGCGAAAATGCGGACTAGTTTCGTAAACGTTTAAATAATAAAAATGGAGGACATACTCTAGTATTTAGTCAGCCATGTATTAATTATTTTAATTCGTGTAATTGCCAAGTTAGCAAATTTAAGTGAGCACTATACCCGCAGCACCTAAGCCACAGCTGTTCAGATTCCGTTGGGGGTGTAATCGGCTCGGTGTCGCTCGGAGAACGGGTCTCGCAGTTAGAAAATGCAAAATTTACCTCGTCGGAGACGGTAGCCTTGCTCACAAATATCCGGAATCAAGGATCCTTCCCGGCAGCGTTTTCACGTCACTGGACACTATTTTTCATGCTCCCCGAAGGCGGTCTCGCGCAGTCGCCTCAGACCACTCTTCGCCTCGTACAAAGCCGTTCTCGCCGATGAATGGGACAACGCTGCGAGGATCGTGTGCCCACGGTTAATTTTAATGTGCATTACGCGTCGTTCGAAGGACGCTCCTCCGACCGGGACCGGTGACAAAAGGGTTCATTTAGGCTTTGCAGACGAACACGCGCGACGTGGGACATTCGTGCGAACGAAATAAGCTTATCCAACAACCACTTGCAATTCTCTGATTCCTTAAACCCCTTGACCTACGGTTTATTTCACGATTTCAGTGATCGAAACCTTTTTCGTAATTCTCAAATTCCTAAAAAAAGAGGAGAAACTTTACATCAATTTAAAAATACCACGTTTTAGAAAAATCATTTTTCGCTATTTAGTCTTGTGTTAATACTTGTATCACTTTTTATTAATACTTTATATACCCACTAAACTTACTGTACATTTTATTTGATAAACAACCGATCGTCGCGCGGCGACGTACTATCATATACTGAGCTCCGTCGGAGCGAAGTGGGTCCGCGGAGTGGGGACGAGTCAGAGTGCGCGCGCATAGCAAAGTGGGGAGCGTTGTCGCGCGGAGTGGGGATCGCTGAACGCGATGACGTATTTCGCGGGGGGATAAAAAGGTAAATATTTAATTGTTATTTTCTCCGAAATGGATAGACTTTTAAAGAAATTTTTTTTAATAATGCATTGTCATCCAGTTCTGAGCCATGTATCTAATTTCAACTCTTTAGCTCATCGTGAAGTTAGTTTAAAATCAATTGCAAAATTTCTACCGAAAACGTGGTAAAAAGTAAATATGACCTGAACCATGTCGTGTTCGGTGTCATTCTAATCAGAAAAGCAATCGCTGCAAATTCTGTGTCTTGTAAAATGAATTACTCGATGCTAATCGAATGTTACGTTGAAACGCAGTGGTTCATGTACCCGGACGAGTTCAACGACAAGGCTCTAAGTAGTCGCGTAAACTGAAGTCACATCGTTAGCACTTCTTCTTCAAGTCCACACTGATGCAACATTGTTGGAAGAGAATTCAATTGTACACCTAATTTATTCGTGTAAGATGAAAATCGAAATATCCGAAAATTTCCCCGTTCATTATTTTCAATGTTCATCGTGCACAATTCTTCCATCCGCTTACAAAGAATTAAAATGGCGGAGGTATGCCCTAGATACAGAACTACATGGAAATGTAAAAATATCGGAACAATACTGAAGATATCCTCAGACCCATTCCGTCTGGAAACAATTCATACATGAGCGAAACGGAACAGCTACAGCACACGCTATTGTGTTCGACTTTCAAACAACAGACTCGGTCTCGGGCAATTAACGGGAGAAATCATTAGGCCTGAAAACGAATCTCGTTCGTACCGAATGAATTGACATTAATTTCGATCCGAGGCCTGCAGCCAATATAAATTCATTTCGAGTTTTACGGTCAACTATTATGGTCGATAGGGCTTCTGTTTTCACTACGGAATGTGTCGCTTTGAACGATGCTGTAGATATTGCTGTTAAAAATGAGGATCGTAAATTTGCAATTTTTTCTGATTCATTAACTGTCCTGTTTTCTGATCCATAAGTTTTTGAAAAAATATGTAAACTGAGAATTTGATTTGATGTAGTACAGACTGGATATAATAGATATTTTAAATTATAATGTTTTTGTACTTTCAATATTCTGCTATGTTAAAATTTCTTTTTCTTTCCACCAGTTTGTAATTTTGGTATTGTATTCTTCGCCATGATGAAATAAATCTCGTATGAGATTTTCTATAATAAAAAAAACTATTATGGTAATTCAAAAGTACGCGTGAACTGGGTTATTAATAATAATTGATTAGAATAATTTATTAGAAGATGAGAATCGATTTCCAACGAATATTCCACGAAATTTTTCTTCGAAGATGATATATCGACTCCCTTAACTTCTATAATCCCCTTACTATTTCAAATTTCGACTGAATCCGAGCATAAACGCATAAAACGTAGTCACGACATAAAACCCGCCAGTAAAAACTTCGCAGCAGGTATCACATACGGATGATCTCTCCCGTAGCCGTGCTAACTCAGTGAATAAGATTCACCAGGTCAGGATAACCAGAAGAACCGACGTAAATCCAACTTGATCCGGGACGAAATAGTTTGCCGGGAAGCGATTTCACGTTTCCCATGGAGTCGAATCGATAGCTGTTCTATCCGAACCCGTCTTTTCAATCTGTCGCGAGTAATTTCGGAACTGTCGATAGATAGGTTCCAGCTGGAGAGAGTGAACGTTCAGTTAAAACACTGCCAGAGAATCAGTGTGATTCCTCGAGGATACCAGTCCGGCCCAGCCTGGCCGCAGCGAACCAATGGTTCTCGTTAAAACTGTTCACGTCGCACCTGCTGATGCGTGACTCGAATCCGCGAGCCGAAGGATTTCACACCTGCTGGGGCTCTGTTGGAAAAGGTGCGGGCTAAACGAAACGGAGCAGGAAAGCGCCAGGGAAAATAGGGTCCCGTGTAAACCAGCTGCTAAAACATGCTCTGTGCTCACCCGAATTACTATGGATCACTTTTAGGACCGAGTTCGTTAAAACAAAATGCATAATATATTTTGTGGATCTGCAGATATTTTTTTTAGGTTGAGCAAAAATCGTCAAATAGATTGTAGAATTTAATAGAATTTAATACTACATTATATATTTATGACATCCTATTCTTTATTGTTAAATTTTCAAAAATTATTTATTATATTATATTCATTCTTAAATTTTCAAAAATAAATAATTTCTACAATAATGCATAATCTTTCTTCATTTACTGGAATGCATAATATATTTTGTGGATCTGCAGATATTTTTTCTAGGTTGAGCAAAAATCGTCAAGTAGATTGTGGAATTTAATACTATATTTTATATTTATGATATCCTATTCTTTATTGTTAAATTTTCTGTTACATATGCAACGAAAAATAAATAATTTCTACAATGATGCATAATCTTTCTTCATTTACTGGAATGCATAATATATTTTGTCGATCTGCAGATATTCTTTCTAGGTTGAGCAAAAATCGTCAAGTAGATTGTGGAATTTAATAGAATTCAATACTACATAAAATAAAAAATAAATAATTTCTACAATAGTGCATAATCTTTTTCAATTACTGACATACATGCATAATATATTTTGTGGATCTGCAGATTTTTTTTTTAGGTTGAGCAAAAGTCGTCAAATAGATTGTAGAATTTAATAGAATTTAATACTATATTATATATTTATGATCCCCTAGTCTGTATTGTTATACAATGATGCATAATCTTTCTTCATTCGTTGGCATAATATATTTTCATAATTCGCTCGAATCGAGATATTCCGAGTTTCAGATTGTGCACGGATTACCCGTTATCGATATTTTCATTTAGACACAATATGTACGATATTTTTATGATATTATTTATGTACGACTGTTTACATTCTTAGCACGTTCGTTACACACACGTGACAATCAAGTACCGTCCGAAATTTAAGTTTGTTCGACACCTATCGTTATTTCAAGTTAAAAATCGTGAGATTCTGGAGCATATGGGATTTCTGTGATAATATTTCTTCCAGGAAAATTTTATGCAAAATTTGATTAGATGAAATTCAAAATTGTTGAAGAAGAGAGGGGGAAATGCAACCCAGCACTGCTTTGAAGCTGTAATTGTAGCGTCGTTCGAGAGAGAGAGAGAGTATCCACCATTACATCATGATTTGTAATATAGTGAGATTAGCATTCAATTACGAAATTCTATAGAATCTACGGGAGACAACACCACGACAGTTGCTGGTTCATAGTGCTTGGTTGCGGTGAGATATACTTCATGCGGGTGATGTACATTTTCCTCGTAAACACATTCACCTCTACATTATACGACATACGTCCACATGCAATTTCTATGCATTTATGTAGGATTATAAAGGACCAACTTAACCTAATACACGCAGTTTTTCTTCGTATTTCTCGAAAATAACACAAACAAATATAAAATATAAACAAATTTAATTATTATAATAATAAAACAGAAAAAAGAACTGTTTAAATTTCGGTCTGTTAAAAGTACAGTAATAGCTCCTGCTAATACTAAAAAAGATAATAATAATAAAATAGCAGTAATTTTTACTGATCATGGGAATATATTATGTTTTTATAAATTTTATGTTATATTTTCATATAAAAAAATTATATACTGATTTTTTATAGAAAATTTTATTATTTATTATTTGTTTCGTTTGCAATTTCACTTTTCATTTATCCTTCTGTCGGCGTTTTAATCTAATGCCGTAAAAAAGTTGCTTCGTTAAATACGATATTAAATAACTTTGATCTACGTCTGTTAATATTGCTTTGAAAAAGATGTGGAATATTCAAAAGCGTTCCTTCATCTGTGAGAATTGCGTTCACGCTCGAAGCAACGAGAGAATGAAAATCGATGATAAATGTAGAAACGGTTACTCGATTGAGCGTGAGTCATAGATCGTAGCGAATCGATTGTGCCTGCATGCCTGTCGACTCGGTGTAAGAAAAAAAAGATCGACTGTTTCGCGTTAATACGCGGACGATAAATATTGCGCAAACGAAATGACGCAAAAGTCAATGATCAGATAATTGATGGACTTTCTCACTGTATCAGAAATCGTTATCGAACAATTCTGCGGTTATGTTTTATTGAACAATTTCTAGGGCAGAGTGAAACTAATTGATTAATTTATAGCATTCATTTAGAATATGAAAAAGATTATTTCTGCAGTGACAGAAAATTGAGAAAAGTAAGTAATAATTTAAATTTTAGAACTTATAATTTTAAAACTTTACAATTTTATAAGTTTAAACGTTATAATTTTAAAACTTATACATTTATGGCTTAATTTGCAATAAATGGTAGAATACCGAATTCGCCAGAGTTTGGTATGGTTTTTATTTATTTCACATCTGAAAAGGCTACCGCCACTGAAAACAATATTTTATTCAAGCCCACTTTCTTAAAATTTGTCTTAAAAAATTGCGAATTGTCTAAACATCATGAATCCTAATCTCACAGTGTTTTTCTTTTATAAAAAAGAAAACTTATTTCGATTTCAAGCAATTTTTACGGTGAACGATCAACTTGTCGGTTTCGTACATCTTTGAAATTCGATTTTCGAAGAAGAAAAAGCCTTCGGAGAAGTTCATCTTGAAAAAGGTTAATGTCTAGCGTCTCCTCCGCGGTGAATGCGTTTCTTGTACAAATATGACGTCTACGGGAAGAAGCTCCGCATTTTAAATAGCCCGAGGGTCGAAAGAAAATGTCCGGGCTATGATAGCATTCGTGGAATGATAAATTGCGTGTCGGTTATACAGAGCAAAGTAGGTCCCCGGAGGAACAGCTCCAGCACACGTGTAACAACAAGAAGCAAGAGACTCGGCTCCCCTGCCGAAGCGAACTAGGAAACGCGTTTCCTTTCGCGAAATTGCCTAATCATCCGGGGTGCAAACAGGTGCGAGATTGCACGAGAACGATATCCTTTTATCTCGTCCGTGACGATAATGCTCCGGCCCTATTCCTCAACCAGTTCATTTTCAGGACACACCGGATGTATCGAGAGCACAGCTCCACAGTAATTTTTCCAGCTGATGGAGTCGTACGAAAAATATCACTGTACCGGATTACTTCTACACTGTAATCAAAAACTCGACCAGTTTTCTTTCTTTTCTACAGGCTGTCTCAAAACTGTCGTAGTCCCTTAACGCTAAACCTATCAACCATCGAAAGTGACCGTTGTATAAATTCTTTTTTACATTTTTTATTATAATATTTACTGGAATAAAAAATTTATTCAATAGATTTTCACGAAAACATCTCTAGAATTTCAATAATTGTAAAATAGACAATCTAAGACTGGTTATTTGTACAATTTTTATTATAATATATACTGGTATAAAAAATGTATTCAATAAATTTCCATGAAAACATTTATCGACCACACATTAACACGTGTAGGATCATCAATATATAATGTAGTATTGAATTCTATTAAATTTTACAATCTATTTGACTTTTGCTCAACCTAAAAAAAGTATCTGCAGATCCACAAAATATATTATGCATGCCAGTAAATGACAAAGATTATGCACCATTGCAGAAATTACTTATTTTTCGTTACATTAAAACATCTGTAGAATTTCAATAATTGTACAATAGACAATCTAAGACTGGTTATTTGTACAATTTTTATTATAATATATACTGGCATAAAAAATGTATTCAATAAATTTCCATGAAAACATTTATCGACCACACATTAAACGTGTAGGATCATAAATATATTATGTAGTATTGAATTCTATTAAATTTTACAATCTATTTGACTTTTGCTCAACCTAAAAAAAGTATCTGCAGATCCACAAAATATATTATGCATGCCAGTAAATGACAAAGATTATGCACCATTGCAGAAATTACTTATTTTTCGTTGCATTAAAACATCTGTAGAATTTCAATAATTGTACAATAGACAATCTAAGACTGGTTATTCGACAGATTATTAAAGTTTCGTATCTTCGAGACAGGTCGATGAACCTAGTCTCTCTCACCTGCGGTTTAGAAACCTCATGTATGTACAATGATTTTGGAGCAGGTGTGCGATTCCATTCAAAAGCTCGGAGGATCTCACCCCTACATTACATACCTAGTCGGTGAATGAAAAATATTTTTTTGCCTCGAATTCTACAATTCGGAACAAAGGCTCACACTTTACTTTTGTATCGTTAGGCTCTTGTGGAAATTATAATCCAACACAGAAGAGACACGAGAAGTCCACCTCAGAGTAACGTCATTTAGCTTACAAAAATGACAATTGTAAAATGTTTCAGCTTATAATAATGACAATTGTAAAATGTTTCAGCTTATAAAAATGACAATTATAAAATGTTTCAGCTTATAAAAATGA
>CM052338.1:3811452-3825958 GCA_028455595.1 Lasioglossum vierecki
TATATATATATATATATATTGTTATGCAACTAATAAATAAAAACGAATTAATTAATTATTGCAATAAATAAAGGTTGTGAGCGCCAACACAGACCGGGAAATCTTTAGACTACTAATAATACAAAAGTTATGTAGATTATATCACGACTTTGATCAATGTGAAACCTATATGTACATTGTTTTCCTGTAGAAACTGTTTAAAAAAAAAAGTTGACAATCGCCACGAGTCGGTCTCGATGAAAACTTTGGGCCGTTAATCGAGTTAATCCCGGTGTCGGCACTCGAGACAGGAACGACCGAACGAATGCTCACAGTTGAGCAACGATGCACTCGTGTGAACATTTTGCACGGTGCAACCAATGCAGAATACGATGTACGAGGTCGGCCTGCGTCGAGACGCGACGCAGGATTACGTGAAACAATTAAGCTGCTTCGATGGTCCCGATCCTTATCAGCTTGATCGCATAATTCGCGGTTTTCGTCCTGAACAATTAAGTAGCCGTCACCTGGACTCGCAGAGTAGCTACCGGGGTGCCTGCATTATTAATTCATTAGTTACACCGGCGAGTGGGTGTATATCATTTTTTACATGAAAATTCAATATTAACCTCAAACAATATTAAACTTTTTTAGTAAAATAACCAGTATATAATTTTTTATATGAAAATTCAATATTAACCTTAAAAAATATTAAACTTTTTAAATAAAATAACCAGTATATAATTTTTTATATGAAAATTCAATATTAACCTTAAACAATATTAAATTTTTTAAATAAAATAACCAGTATATAATTTTTTATATGAAAATTCAATATTAACCTCAAACAATATTAAATTTTTTTAGTAAAATAACCAGTATATAATTTTTTATATGAAAATTCAATATTAACCTTAAAAAATATTAAATTTTTTTAATAAAATAACCAGTATATAATTTTTTATATGAAAATTCAATATTAACCTCAAATAATATTAAATTTTTTTAATAAAATAACCAGTATATCATTTTTTTATGAAAATTCAATATTAACCTCAAACGATATTAAATTTTTTTAATAAAATAACCAGTATATAATTTTTATATGAAAATTCAATATTAACCTCAAACAAGAGAAAGAAAGAAAAAGAGAGAGAGGTGAGGGGGAGGAGCTCATTACGTCAGCAGCTAATTGAACTGTTATCGCCGCGGAACATCGGCTTACGATCCACTTAATTGCACGTTTTGCGCCCGCGATATACACACAATTGAGTCCCGGCGTCGTCTTCAAGTACAAAGAGAAAGCGATCAGCTGTATGATTAATCTCATCTGGCGGCCCGGAAAAATTAATTAGAACCAGCCTCGGGAACAGTTCATTTTATTTAACAGTCTACGTATTTTGCGTTTTTGTCGGTCTACCGAGAAGCGATATAATGATCACATTGTTCTCCGGTGTTCTCAACAATGCGATTTTCATTTAACCTTCTGCCGTTTCGAAAAATAAATTAATTAAGCCGACGCGAATTTTTCACGTGGAATCAAAAAGTCCAGTTGTGAACTATTAGCCCGCGAAATAATTGATAGTTTTTAATTTTTTTTTTGTTGGACGTGTTCTAATTTCCCCTCCACGTGTCTCAGTCACGTGACATGTTTCCCACTACTTTTCTTTCTCTGAACATACTTTATCGTTAATTAAATATTTTATCGTTAATTAGAAAGTAAGGGTTGTTTAAGGGTGAATATTTTTTTGCGCACTATTTTAGGAATAATCGTCGATCTTGGTTTGAAGGTAAAAATTTACCTCTTCACTTTATCGTTTTTATAAATCGATGCAAAGCAGACCACCCTAGTAGCACAAAAATATTGGATAAATATTTTTTAAGCCAGATTTTTTCATATGAGAAAAATATTGGATCTGAACATTGTATACAAGAAATATAAATGGAGTGTTTAACAAATATAAGCTACTATTCAGAAAATATAAACTAGATATTTAACAAAATATTCAGAGAATATAAAGTAGATTTTGAAAAAATATAAAGTAAATATTTTTTAAAAAATGTGCATTCGTGGCAAAGGACAGTATCCCTGGCGGATAATTGTTCCTGGGCAGACCCGTGTTGCGGACAATTATCGAGAAAATACTATACTTTTAATATGAAATAAAGATCCACATAATATTCAGAAAAAAATATTTTTCTCGTAACATGAAATAGATATTTCCTGCATATTTAAATAGAAATACTTGTTACTTAATATAAAATAAATATTTTTAATATTATATGAATGTGTATATGTATAATATTTTGTGCTACTAGGGCATTATCACTTGACCAGTTCTCTGGCTCGTATTGGTTTCATTGATAACGCAATGTGTAAATGCAACTCTGAGAGTGAAACCCTCGATCATGTCATTTGGCAGTGTGATCTGTAGAATGCACAAAGACCTTTATTTTTGGAAAAACTCTGCAAATTAAGATTTCAGTTGCCTTTGGATGTTTTCTTGTTTCTTGGTGGGCCTAATATCGAGGCATGTCATCATATTATATCCTTTTTAAACAATTGTAATTTGCGTGTTTAGGTGTCACCTACAAGGGAAAACCTTTACGTTTATACTGATAATACTCTTTGTATACCTAATTTTGTAATAATTGTTTTGTAAGATTTAAAAAAAACAAAACTTTTTCCCGCAATTCCTGCTCCATACCCTCGTCTGACAGAGAGACGACGTTGATGAAATCCTGCGTCGATCCACGCGAAATTCGTCGTTTGTTTGCCAGCCATGCTGACACCGAAGGAAAATGAGGTCGCCCGTAATTAATTCACCTCTGACTTTTGCCCACGACACGCGGCCCCGTGCGATTCGCCGATTCATCTGTCCGCGAAATTGGTTTTCGTTGGCCACCCGCCGGGAGAACCGTTGTTTACAGTTCGTTCAAATTACTGTTTGTCCTCCGGAATCGCGGCCGAATCCGTCGAAATTTATTCGAGCAACCAACGATCTTCATTAAACGTGATTGTGCCGAAGACATGCGACCAGTTGTGCAGCATGCCGGAAAGAATGGAGTGCAATTAACCGTGAAATTATTGCCAATCGATTCGTTTTCGATTTTTCGATTTACCGTTGCTAAACTCACTTCTGCGGGAAACGATCACAGGAAGCCGTTTCTTTGTAAACTTAGGTACATAATTGAAGAGTATCGTTGCAATTTTATACAATAATTCTAATTGTTGTAGTTTTGTATAATAATTTCAGCTGTTGAAATGTATATAACAATTCTAACTGTTGTAGTTTTGTACAATAATTCTACCTGTCGTAGGTGTGTACAATAATTCTACCTGTTGTAGTTTTATACAATAATTCCAACTGTTGTAGTTTTGTACAATAATTCTACCTGTTGTAGGTTTGTACAATAATTCTAACTGTTGTAGATTTGTATAATAATTTCAGCTGTTGAAATTGTATACAATAATTCTAACTGTTGTAGTTTTATACAATAATTCTAACTGTTGTAGTTTTGTACAATAATTTTAACTGTTGTAGATTTGTACAATGATTCTAGCTGTTGCAATTTTATATAATAATTCTAAAAATCCTTGACTTTTATGCTCCACTAAAAATTCCACGAAAAATCGTTGAATTATATTTGACACTTGGACGCAACTTTCATTTCACACATAATTTTATATTAACCCGTCACGGATTACCGCATTAGCAGTAAAATTCAATATTATCCAATAAAATATGAAAAGTGTCTGAAGTAAAAATAAGAGTGAAAAGAAAAGCAACATTGCTTTACCGGATGACCTAAATATTTCGGAGGGGCACGCGAGAGTTAATTAAATTCGACAAGAAAAAGTTCCGCGAACTCTGAACGGGAAGCAACAGAGAAACAAAGGCAGAAATTACCGCTACACAGGCGGAGCCAAAAAATCCGTAGAATTTCACGAGTTGACGAAAGAGGAAAACGGGAACAATAATTCGTAGCAAAAAATCGCGAACAATGTTTTCTCAGAGCAGAGGGAACGGAGCAATTTTCCCGTGTGAGGAAAGTCGGGCTTTTTATCCCGGATCGGGAATTAGCATGCCGGCTCGGTCATTGTTTCGCGTTCTCGGACGGTTTCAGCCCGCAACGCTGGCATTTTTGCATAACTCGGTGAAAGCCGTATTCAAGCCGAGTCTCCACCAATTTCCATCCAGACGATCCACTTCTTTTGTACGCGTCTACGCAGAATTTTTCCGCCGTGTTGCTCGACAGTTATAGAAACGATTATACCTGGTAACTGTATCGTAAATCAGTCGACGCTGTAGTGTAGCTATTAAATCTTGACAGCCCATTGCAGCCACATTTTATTAATAAACTATTCTATGGCACACATCATTTTCCCATGTTATCCCCTCGTTTCCTTTATGTATCCTACTCGAAACTAATACTGCCTATTGTTCTTACGAATAATTATAGTCCTATTACTTTCGGTTTTTAGTACGCCGTAAACAGTACCATGGAATTTCATCGATTTAATTACGCGTCGCATAGTTTTAACACAAATGAAAATCTTAATTGGGAGTAAACAAGGTTCGTCAATTTACATAAACACTTGTAGTCTAATGACCAGAATTTTTTTAGGAGGATTATTTTACAGTTACTCGCGGTCCAGTGTTACTTGAAAGTAACTTATACAGTATTTTATCCATGTAAAATTTCCAATTTCATTATTTTTTATGGGACTTCGATGACCATATTTGTGGCATTTTTCTAATAAGAATCATACCAAATGTGATATAATTCCGATGATATTTAATTGTCTATTACACAAGTGAATATCGTCGGAATTATGTCATATTTGGTATGATTTTTATCAGAAAAATGCCATGAATACGGTCATCGTAGTCTCATCAAAATAATAATTGAAAATAGAGAAGTTGTAAATTCTGATTAGACAACTCTAACTATATAAATTACAATTAATTGATATGTCGTTTTTAATAAATAGTACGTGAACCAACATCTTGATCTTGTATACTACATTCGTTTATAATTAAACTGCGGATCTTATAATACTAGATACAGTATTTTATCCATATAAGTCCCCAGCACGGGTCTGCCGAGGGACATTTATGCGGCAGGGACAGTCAAATTTCCAATTTCATTATTTTTTTATGGGACTTCGATGACCATATTTGTGGCATTTTTCTAATAAGAATCATACGAAATGTGATATAATTCCGATGATATTTACTTGTGTATTAGACAATTAAAGTTTCGGGTGCGAGGAAGGATTGCGCCCGAAACTTTAATTGTCTATTACACAAGTGAATATCGTCGGAATTATATCATATTTGGTATGATTTTTATCAGAAAAATGCCATGAATACGGTCATCGTAGTCCCATCAAAATAATAATTGAAAACAGGAAAGTTGTAAATTCTGATTCATGGCCCCTCAAGGGGGGTACACCTCGCAGTAGTGGGGATAGATCTGGGACATTTACAGGTTAGACTTTTGGGACAATTATGGATAAAATACTGTAATAATAATTATTACCATTTCCATGGTAGTCTTCGTTCTTCTTATCACTTGATAGCGGATCTACTAATAGTAGAATAAAATGAATTACGTTGGACGTTGGCATAGATTAAGCTGGATAACTTTTCGAGTGAACGTTCTTGTGAAATTAATAACTGGACGTTCTTGGCGGCGTACGAACTATTGATAACACAAGTGAAGTCTTTGATCTAAAATTACGAAGACAATAAAAACAGCAACATCGCTCCGATGCAGACACTGAGAATAGCATTGAACGTCTATATAGACAATTTTTCCCCCTGTCGAGTTCATGCATACGCATTCGAGAAGATACGAAAATAGGTCGGAGATAACTCGACGAGCATAGTTTCCTATAGAAACGTTGCCGAAAGCCATTCGCTCACTGGGTCACCGAAATTTTTAGAACCCGACTGATTTAAAGTCTAGGAGCTTGGTCTCGAAAATAGGGAAATATATATTACGCGAAGAGCATCTCGACTGGAAACGTCAAACTGAAATTCGACCGTTTGATGGATGCATTCGAGACGCACGGAACACCCTGTATACTTTTAACCTCTGATTTTGTTGTAAATAAAAAATGTTTAATGTTCTCGGCGCTACGGTTCGATCAATTAATAAATTTCCAGACACATCGTTCCGACGAAATTTATTAACGTTTCTTGATTTTGAAAAAAAATTATAAATAAATTTCATCGGAACGATGTGTCTGAAATAAGGGAAGCAGAGATGTGGAACGCTAAACACGGGATTCTATTCAGCGTCATTGAATTGCAAATTTTACGAGTACTTGCGGTAACGCTGATTTGCATTAACAGTTCAAACGAAATTTATCGGCGTCATTTGGGAAATCATTGGCAGGGCAGTCTCTGAAATTCAATAAACAAAATTCAATTCAATCAAAAGTGCCAAAGGTGGTTTGTTCTTTTTATCCTTACGATGCGTAGAACACAGTACAATGAAAAAAGAAAGAATTTGACCTTGGAGTTTAAGGTCAAGGACAATTGTTGCGGCAACTTTTTGTTTACAGATCTCCTATACAGGGTGTTGAGAAATGTTTGGTCTCGGCAAGCATATGCGTATTCTACATCTTCCGATCGATGGAGATCTGTAAAAAAAATGCCGCAAAATTGTCCTTGACCTTGAATTTCAAGGTCAAATTTTTTTTTATTGTATTGTATTCTACGCATTATGAAGATCAAATTATTATTGTATTGTATTCCACGCATCATGAGGATAATTTTTTTTATTATATTGTATTCCACGCATCATGAGGATAATTTTTTTTATTATATTGTATTCTACGCATCATGAGGGTAAAAAAGAATACCATAGAATAAAAAAATTTAACCTTGTGTTTCAAGGTCAAGGACAATTGTTGCGGCAACTTTTTGTTTACAGATCTCCTGTACAGGGTGTTGCGAAATGTTTGGTCTCGGCAAGCATATGCGTATTCTACATCTTCGGATCGATGGAGATCTGTAAAAAAAAGTTGCCACAGAATTGTCCTTGACCTTGAATTTCAAGGTCAAATTTTTTTATTATATTGTATTCTACGCAGCAGGAAGAACAAATTATTATTATATTGTACTCCACGCATCATGAGGATAATTTTTTTTATTCTATTGTAGTCTACGCATCATGAGGGTAAAGAAGAATACAATAGAATAAAAAAATTTAACCTTGTGTTTCAAGGTCAAGGACAATTGTTGCGGCAACTTTTTGTTTACAGATCTTCATCGTTTTGAAGATGTAGAATACGCCTATGCTTCACGAAAGCAAACATTTCTTAACACCCTGTACACGCATGTCCCAGCTTCACTGCACTGGCCCTCGAGCAATCTCGATTTCCAAAAGAAGAGAGACGAAGATTCAATTAGAAAAGGTTAAACCAGTGAACGGATAAAAAGTAAGTTCCGGTGGAAATGGAGCAGGATCGCCGGAGAACCAAGCCGAAACAATGCCGAGCTCCAGCAGCAAAGAATTCCCCGATCAAATAACCGCATCCCCAGAAAACAAGTTCGGGGAAGCAATTCCTTTGGCAGAATGCGGAAACTCCTCCGCAAGGCCGACAGAGTCCACCATCGACGAGCACGGAATTATTTCGAAATGGAATGGGAATATGGGTCACCGTTTACACATCACCGTGTCGGAATACGAATGCCGCAGTTTCGCCCGGGAAAATTCTTTTCGCGTCCCTCCCGCGTAACCGGGTTCCCTGCAGCCCTGCAAACCGCCGGCCATAGATCGGCCCCCGTATTGCGGTTTCGTTGCGCCATTTTCCGCTGCCCTTTCCGCCGATCGTGACGCGTAAAAATATCGCTGGCTCGCGGCCAAATGCGCGATCTTCTCGCGTAAACATTCTGGAAACGCGGCGCCTCCACGTGGTCGAAACCATCGACGGAATTAAGGACTCACACACCCTTCAACGGTGCAACAACTTTTTGTATAATTGAATTTCGTCCTGTGATATGTAATTAGTATTATATTTCCCGAAGAATTAAGCCAAACATCTGGAAGGACACTGATCATAATTAAACAATAATAATTAATATTAATTGTTCTTCAAGAATATCCAACCATCAAAGAAATTGATAATCAATAAAAGAATCTATGAATTCAATATTTTTGAATAATAATTAATTTTGAATTCATAGATTCTTTTATTAATATGAATCAATATTAATTATAGTTAAAAATATTGAATATTAATTCATATTAATTATTATTTAAAAATATTGAATACATAGATTCTTTTATTGATATTAATTCATATTAATTATTATTCGAAAATATTGAATATTAATTCATATTAATTATTATTCAAAAATATTGATTTAATATTTATTCTTATTAATTATTATTCAAAAATATTGAATTCATAGATTCTTTTATTAATATGAATTAATATTAATTATTATTTTAAAATATTGAATTCATAGATTCTTTTATTATCAATTTGGTTAATGGTTGGATATTTTTGAATAATAATTAATATTAATTATTATTAAAAAGTATTTAATTCATAGATTCTTTTATTGATTATCAATTTTGTTGATGTTTGGATATTTTTGAATAATAATTAATATTAATTATTATCGAGTTTTTCCTTTCGTACCGGAAACAACGAGTCGCGCCAATACACATAGAAGACGTGTGTACAAGCACGAATTTCCTTGGACCTTCGGTTTCTTTTTGCTCTTTTTACATTGGCTGACCCGCTCGATACTCAAACGGCGCCAAATAGGTCGTCGTCGCGACGTTGTTTTCAAAGATCCCGTTGTTTTTCTGACCGTTTGTTGTTTACATTTGGGAGGCGGCATTTTATTGAACTTCGAGGAAATATGGGACGACGCGCCACTCTTTGGTTTTCGAAGCTCTGAATCATCTTGGGTTCCTTTCCAATATTTACATTCGAGGACGTTTTTCAAATTTTCATCGTTCTTTGGAAAATTGAAAACGAAAAATAGATGGAACTAATAAAACAGAATTTTACTAAACTTTTTGTTTTTGAATTTCTCAAGGCGAAAATTCATTTGAATTTTATTACTGTATACTTCAATTTAAATGATGTACAAAGTATCTCACCTAATTACGCTTATTAATTATGATTGTGTTTGTATGATTTATGATGTATGATGCAGAGAGATAATATTAACGTATAATATTCTGAATGTATACTAATAATAGTAATATATAATAATATAATAATAATATATAATATATATGCATTCATAAATAAATAAATATAAATATATTATTTATTATTATTATATTATTATTATATTATTATATTTATATATATAAATAATATATGAATAATATAATAATATATAATATATTTAGTCAACGACCATAGCCTCGCTGCAAACACCGGTTCCCGTCCTAGAAAGAAAATGCCTAAGGGCGTGTCTTAAGCTTTATAGATCGCAACAAACTAACTGGAAGCACTACATAAGCAACCAAAAATTATACGAAGCAGGAGACATACCGAAAATTGACTCATTCATCATAAAAATAGTCCGCAATTACTTTAACAAACTCCCTGCCATAAATAACGAAATTATCGACTCTCTACGCCTCCAAGATCCATCTACATCCCATCAACAGCTCACCAATGGGTACACCACTCCTCAAACCTACATCCACTGTGACAAAACCGGCCTTATCCAAAACGCAGACAACATAAACTTGATTTATCACTGGAGACACAACAAGACAGACAAAAGAATAGCGTTCCACCACCTTGATTTCGAAACCAATAGACACAAATTCACATACTCTCAAGCAATACCACTGAGAGATTATAAAGACTTCCACCGCCTGGATAGGAAAAAAAGCTGGTGGCTCACATTAGATGATGCCCACATGAAAGAGCTTCGAGACAGAAAAATCAGATCCCATCACCACCGTAGGACTGATCATGAAAGGTAGAGATATATAATTAAACTCCAAATAATAAGAGATCGTACCCTGGCATACTTGCCATCATGCTTTGTAAATATATATATACTATTATTCTTAAGGTAGTATTAAGCTAGTTCTAAGTAGTACCCAAAGACTGATAAGGGGGTTTTTTAATAAAAACTTTTTCCTTTAAAAGCTCCATCCCTATATCCATTAAGTTACATTTAGTTACTAGCCTAGTCGCGAAATAGTTCCTAATTATACAACCACCGTCCAAAGATCCGTTTAGCTTAGAGTTTCGCATGCGAGCGAACAGCATGCGAGTAAGTTATGTTAACAAGTTAACATAGAGTAAGTTAACAATGCAATATCATGTGGTAGTGTTTTCTTATGTTTGTTGACTCCTAGTATTATTTTGTTTTGACTGTAAAATCTTTATCAATAAACATTTACAAAAAAAAACACCGGTTTCCGTGCGATCACCGGAGTTAAACAGTGTTGGACGTGGGCCGGGCTTGGTTGGGTGACCGCATGGGTATACAGTATACTTCAGGCGGTGACTTGTCTGGGTACTGGCCACGTGTTGTTGGCAAAAAAGGTGGTTCGGAACCCACCATAAAAAGTAGGTCCCGTTGTGGATTTGGATTTCATTGAAATTAGGCGATAGGTGAAATTGGAAAGAGAAGGGAGTAGTGGTGTATGGACTTGAAACCCTAAGGGGACCAAGTATCTTCCTTTATCCTTTTTATATAATATATTTATATTTATTTACTTATATTTATTTATTTATAAATGTATATATTATATATTATTATTATATTATTAATATATGTATGTATGCATATATATATATATATAATATTCTGAATGAGTGTTAGGTATGTTAGAGAAAGTAACGCATGTAATAACCCACTTACTCTCCACAAAAAGGTGATTCGGATCGTAGACACACAACGTCGACATTTCAGGATCCATAGTGTGTCTCATTTGCATTCCGCTTCTCGGGAGGGTGGCAGAAACCCTTCTTAGCAATGGCGCTATACAAACATCAGAATCGGTTTACGATAACAATATCGAACGTGTCATTCAAGCAAAGATGAAGCATGCCGCCGAAGCAAAAATTAGCGAGATGAACGAAACTGATGAACAAATCAAGTCTCGGAAATTTGCGAAGCTACAAACATTGCGGAACATTTTTTTTTGGAAAAGCGAAGGAACAGACGACGGAAGCAAACATAGTGTGGTCGTGTCATTGTAATATGTAAATATTCAATCACGAAAGTAAGCGTCAGATTTTACCATTACGTAATGTCAATTTTTATTGTAGATAGCGATTTTTATACTTTTGGGAGAAAAATTTGTAGGACTTGGAAACATTTCTTAAAATTATTCAAACATCTTATACAAATTTCACAAAAGTTCGTTTTACATATTTAAAATACCATGGAACTAATAAATTCTTCTAATATATATACAATATTATATGTGTGTTACAATATATATTTATATTACTATATTTTTTCATTTTATATATTACATATAATTTTTATTATACTTATTTCTTTTGTTTGAAATTGTAATTATAATATACAAATAAAATAAAATTATAATATACAATAAAATGTATATGTTATATATAATAAAAATAAAATTTTTTTTTCATTTTATATATTATATATAATTTTTATTATACTTATTTTTTTTTTTTTGAAATTGTAATTACAATATACAAATAAAATGAAATTATAATATACAATAAAATTTATATAATAATAAAAATAAAAAAGTTCACTGGGATATGCATACGTATATTTATGACATTTCGTTTTATCAATTCGATGACATTTGAAATATATGAAAAGAGCTTTTGTAAAATTCGTGTGAAATTAAGTCGATTATAGAATTTTGGAAAAAATTAATTTTCCCGAGAACGAGATTACCAAGACGCGTTAAACTGAGAACCGCTGTCGCAATCGCAGATATCAGCGGCAAAACGCGGAAACACGTCCGTGAGCCTATCTGGCGTCGTGTAGTGTGCATCGTCGTCTACTTCGACGGCGTGCACATGCAGCGGCTCACACGCGGGACACTCCATTCATTTCCACAACAATAATTGCAGCGAGTCACTCCGATTGAATTCACGCCCATTCTCATCGCATTACAGTTACTTCCATTTGCATCGTACAATGGGAAACAGTGCCGGCTCCGCATTGTAATTCCCGGGTTTCTGTGTCTTTCGTTGAATCGTCCTAGCCTGCGATTAGAAAGCGGTTTCGGGAATGCGTAACCATTTATCTTACATCGCGGCACGTCGGGGTTGCTTCTAATCAATTCCACTAGATAGATGATAGGTGACCGACATTTTTACATCGGCCCTCCTCGCCGTTCGCGGTGTGTATTGTTCTCTATTTGACGAAACAGGAAATCCTGTTCTTCAAATTGCCCCAGTGATCGTCGTCTCTCTAATCCCGATTCTGATCCGCGCAATCTCAGCGAAACTATCCTGCACCGTTTCGTACCGCAACGATCAAATTTTCTAGGCAATTAATTAATCGTATTAAAACCATCTATTGTCGAGATTTAAATGTTGAAAAAGAAACATTATTTAATTATTTAATTATTATTATTAATTATTTATATATTTATATAATATATAATAATATAACAATATAACAATATAACAATATAACAATATAATAATATAATAATATAATAATATAATAATATAATAACATAATAATATAATAATATAATATATATTGTTAATTATTTAATCAGAAACATTAGATACTCGGACGGACCTACCGTTCAAACATATTCTAATTTATTTCTACTGCATTTTATTAATTCCATTTAGTCACTAGAAATGGTGTAATTGAACGAAGATTTGAATACTCCTCAAAATCGATCCAGGCCTCAGTACTATTCAACTGAAAATATCTTCAAAACTAATGATATTTCGCTGTAAGTGTTTCAGTACTTTTTCGTTAAAAAATACACGATTCCATTTAATAAAACACACAAAGTTGACCTGCATATGACCTCTACACATTTTTTAATACAATCAACAGATTCATCTGGATCAACGGATGTCAACACACATTCGACTGGATCGATGTAGGACACCCTGTGTATCTACTCGAATGAATCGAATAGTAAATATTGAAATAATCGACATGAAATTATTTCGAGAGGGTCAGATTATTAATTTTAAAAAAAAATTTTAGGGTGTTGAGGATCCGGTAGAACCCGTGGACTTCTGGTTGTACCCCATCCTGCAAGTACCACCATAATGGAGTCCCGGGGGTGCAGTAAACCTCCACCCCCAAGGACACCGGAAGTCACCGGGTCCTTTTTGGCACACTAAATTGCTATTCCCACCCCCCGACCCGCTATCCGCATACTTAAGGGGAGGGGGATAGCTAATTCCACGCGTCTTTTGCGAAATAGTTACTTTTTATTATTATTATTTATATTATTATATATATAATAATAATACATAAATTTATTAATAATACATAAATATTTTATACTATATTATAATAAATAGTAATAATGTATTAGTAATAGTAATAATATATTATTACTATTTATTATAATATAATATAAAATATTTATGTATTATTAATAAACAAACTACTCCTGTTCTCTGCTTTAATATTATTAGTGGCATCGATCCGAAGGGAACAGTCACGCCGGGCGTCGCGTCGCATCGCTAACGGAGGAGGAATCGTCTTATCGGATAGTGGGTTAGGTCCATCTTGCTCCTCCTACGTTGTCGCATGACTCAACCTCCTTGTACGGGCCAACAGCCAACCGGAATACATCGCTCGCAGGAAGTGCATCGTAGTTACAATGTTGATGGTCTTTCCTCATTACGTGCCGCGCCTTTGTTCACCTATATTCTTTCGCTCCCCACCCTTCGCCAGTGATTATTCTCTGTGAAAGCACTCGTCGATCACAGTCAGAGTCGATTAGGTTGTGTAAAGAAAGAACTGCAGGCTATTTTATCTGTTTCTTTCAGTTGCGATTTTATACCAATAAATATTCACCTTAATTTAATCAGTTACATATGTCGTTGCAACGCTTGCATTACGCACTATTTAATTGTGTTTTTGATATTTTAATTTTATTCACATTTTCATGAAACATGATTTTTTCGGGTTCCATGAGAAATCACCGACACACATTTCCTCGACAATATTTCTCTTTGGCCGACAACGTCTTTAACCGACACTAATTTGATCGACGACGGATTTGGCAGACTAAAGATTTGACTGACAACGGATTTGAGCGACAATGGAATTGACCGCCAACAGTTTGAGTGACAACGAATTTGATCGGCGACGAATTTGTCCGACGACGGATTTGACCGACTACGCCTTTAACTGATAACGGATTTGAGCGACAACAAATTTGACTGACAACGAATTCGACCAGCAACGGATTTGAGTGACAACCATTTTGGCTGACAACGAATTTGATCGACGACGGATTTGATCGATGACGGATTTGACTGACAATGAATTTGACCGACAACGGATTCGACCAGCAACGGATTTGACCGACAACG
>CM052338.1:3826458-3842917 GCA_028455595.1 Lasioglossum vierecki
AGATGGATTTATCGCATCCATTATGAATATGTATACGTTCGACGCGTCCCACAACGCGTTTTTCACGCAAGCGAAAGATTTATGAAGTTCTTTACGCCTGGGAACTTTCTACACATATGTCCGCTTCATTATCAAATTTGACACCATTCTGCGGTAGTCAAACCTGCCTGCATGAAACATCGGCTTCCGCGTTAAGGGGTTAAGGTGTTAACCAAGCATGCACGAGAGAAGTTTTCACCTTCTAACACTGCTATACATGCCCAGCATGAAATGTCTCTCTTATGGAGGACGTATCCTCGATTCACACTTTCAGAAATCTCGCGGTGTCGCTAACTCACTGGCAAGAAGTTTCCTTAACGTTATGAACTGATTTGGAAGTTCCATTTGTCGCTGACATTTTTTATGAAAACCGTTGGACAGAAAATTTCGATGAGAATTTTATGGAAAATGCGTCTTCTCATATGCGTCGCCGTTTGGTAGTGAAAAATGGCGTTTCATTTACTTCGATTTTGATTTAACACTTCGAGAATATTCTGGTATATTTGTATATTTGTATATTTGTATATTTGTATATTTGTATATTTGTATATTTGTATATTTGTATATTTGTAGTTATTTAAAATAATAAAGTTAATAGTTATTTACAAATACAATTTTCAATTATTATTTGTATTAACAAATAATAAATTAAATTGTATTTTCATTCATTAATCCGCCCTCCGGACGAGTCCGACCACTGGCGGTATACCTGAAAAGGTTGGTACAGCAGAGAAAAAATTTTATTTGCAAATAAGAAATAATAAATAGATTATTTATGGAATTATTTAAATAACTTTAATTTAAACAACAAGTTCAGTTATTATTTACAAATAAAATCACACGTTTATTTATTATTTAATTATTTATTATTTAAAATAAAATTTGCCCAACACTGGCGGCGAGACGTGAAGATCAATCTCGGCTGGGCTAGCCTGGTTTTACCATCGGCCGTTACCTTTGACGCGATGCCTTAATGGCGAATCCTCTCTCGCGAGAGTCCAATGGAAACGAGAAAGGAGGACGAGCCCGCGCGCCGCAAAGAACGCGACTCATTTACCTACATCGATTTATTGCGACCGGGGAGATTATATCTGCGAGAGCAACGTTTCTCCCGGAATTACATCCCCGCTGAATATACAATTTAATTGGTCACCGCCGCGAATCGATCACTTGGACCCCTCTTCTTTTTCTGTTCACTTACTAACCGAGAGCAAGCATTTGCAAGCTCGAGTCTCCTGCCAGCATGTTTCCCTTGGCCCAGCTCGGTATGCGGTAGCGATACGAATAAACGCGTGAATTACGACTGGCTGATGGGAGGGAATTATCTTGTCGCGGAACGCGGATCAACGTTTCGTACGAAACCGTTCAACCATTTTTATCAGCGTATTATCACGTGACCGAAAACAGTGTCCTTCATCGTCACATGAAAGGGTAACTTCTTTCCCCTCAATTCAGAGGAAAAATAATAAAAATAAAAATGATTTCTGCACCATGAATTAATATTTTGGGTACAGGATAAATATTAAAAAATTCAAGGAGTATACGAATGATAAGGCCATTTTTATCAGCGTATTATGACGTGTCGAAAATAGTGTCTTTCATCATCAATTTCTAGGGTGATTTCGAGGTTAACTTCTTTCCCCTCAATTCAGAGGAAAAATTAAATAATAAAAATGATTTCTGCACCATGAATTAATATTTTGTGTACAGGATAAATATTAAAAAATTCAAGGAGTGTACAAATGTCACGGTTATTTTTAAGCTTAAATCATCAGCTTTAATTTATGCTTAAAGCAATTTACGATCGATATTATTTAATATTTATTAAATATAATATCATTCATTATTATTTATTAAATAAAAATTATATTTATTATTATTTAGCAATAGGATGAGTTCGAAATAAAACCAGCCCCTGATCGACTTGAAAAAGCTCCGGCAACTTTCATTGTCAAACATTTTCATAATTTCACGCGTTCCAGTGGCGAGGATGAATGTTCGGAAAAATGGTGGACCCACGCGAATATCATTGAATCTAACCGGTGAAGAAAAAGAGCAAGGCTACAATGGGTTGCGTGACCGCGAAGAAGATTCTGAGGATCATCTGATCTCTCTATCTGAAGCGAGGCATCTTCGAGATGCGTTTGGCCGGAGATCCCGGGAGCCGGAGAGTGGTTCTTTCGCGATAGGGCGAGCACCCACGCGAAACTTCGGCTTTTCATTTAACGCAGGAGATTAATTCGCGTCGGTAAATCACAGCCGAGGATATTCGTCTGCGAGAGCGTATCGGCCACGGGCGGCATTGTATGTTAATGACAATTGGCCCCGGGGCACCGGTCCGACCATAATGGCGCAAGTGCACCGAGAGGAGGACGCAGATGCTGCGTTTCGCAGGTGAGCACGATCCACGCTCACGGTTCAGCGATCGTCCACCGTCCCGGCGCCAGGATATCGCTTTAATCGTCTTTGCTACACCGGACCCTGACACGTGTTAACCACGCGTGACACTTGAACGGCTTTGTTGCAGCGCCGCACACTGGGACCTTTTACCAATCGCTTATTACAGTATTTTATGTACATAAGTCCCTAGCACGGGTCTGCCGAGGGACATATATGCATCAGGGACACTATTCTTTGACTGTTGCCGAACGTACAGAAGGACAGCCGAGCTCAAGAAGCCTTGGTCGCCGAGTAAACACCCAAGTGTAAACACAATGTGATCAGAATTTCTAACTTCCTTATTTTTCATTATTTTTTATGGAACTTCAAGTTCCATATTTGTGGCATTTTTTTGATCAAAATCATACCAAATATGATATAATTCCGATGATGTTTACTTCTGTGATAGACAGCTACACAAGTAAATTGGCGAAACTTCCGTTTACGGTCCACCTCAGAATTCGATGAAATTTTGAAAATAGATTCTTTTTTTACTAAAATGACGATTGCCAGGATTTTTGGCGAGTCGAAAAAATTTTTTTATCGACTTATCGACTTTTTATTTTATATAGAATATCTTCAATTAATTGTAAAAATGAATCATTTCTACGGCCAGTCCTCTCCGCCCCCACCGCGACCTAACCCTAACCTAACCACAACTCATTCTAATCGCATAAATAATAATATAACTAAATAATAAATAAACTTAAAAATAATGAAAAATAAGAAAGTTGGAAATTCTGATTAGTAGTATACCCCGCAGTAGCGGGGATGGATCAGAGACTTTTATGGCTCAGACTTTTGGGACATTTACGCATAAAATACTGTATATTTTAATTATATTATATTATATTTTATCGCTTTCTTCCAATACATATTTCCTATAGTTTATTATCAAAAGTGAATGGAAGGTCTATTGTTTCTTTTTTACCAACAGTTTTGATTGGTATACAAATAGCATTAGTATGTTGGATCTCTGTTTATGTTTCAAATTTTAGCGCCATTTATTGATTGGCCAATACGGACATCGATGTTATTTGATTCTTAGTAGTTTCAAATCGTCACAATTTTTTTTAAAAATTAAAGCTTAAGCTTCACAGAAGATGGGAAAAATAGGGAGATTATGGTACGAATGTTTTCTAACCTCGAAAAAATTCGTCAAAATCAAAGAAATTTACATAGAGATTAGATAGAGCAATGAAATTATTTTTAAATTAAAGCTGAAACTTCACAGAATATTGGAAAAATAGGGAGATTATGGTGCGAATGTTTTCTAACCTCGAAAAAATTCGTCAAAATCAAAGAAATTTACATAGAGATTAGATAGAGCGATGAAATTATTTTTAAATTGAAGCTGAAACTTCACAGAATATTGGAAAAATAGGGAGATTATGGTGCGAATGTTTTTTAACCTCGAAAAATTCGTCAAAATCAAAGAACTTTAGATAGAAATTAGACAGAGCCATGAAATTATTTTTAAATTAAAGGTGAAACTTTACAGAATATGGGAATAATAGGGAGATTATGGTTTCAACCTTGAAAAAATAAAAGTTTAACTGTTTAACTATAATTCGATGTTTTGAAAAATTCTGAGGTCATACACAAATTTTATGACCAGATTTGAAATCAGCGTGAAAAAATCTACAGGAAATGATTTATGGCATGTTTAAAAAAATTTTCTGGGTGTGCTATTGAAAAAACCACAATTTTCTCGAAATTGCGCAACTTTGACGAATTTTGTTCGATGTTAAAAAATATTCTTACACAATCTCCCTATTTTTTCCATATTCTGTGAAATTTCAGCTGTATGTAAAAAAAATTTCAGCCCTCTATCGAAAGTTCTTTGATTTTGACCCACAGTGGTCGAACCTTTGCGCCACATCCTATTCTGTAATTATTATATTCTATTTTATACGTGGTGTATTTCTTTTTTTGTAATTATGCTGAAATAAATCTCGTATGAGTTTTTCCAATAAAAAGAACAAAGTGGAGACATATTGCGGCACCGATTCCCCGCGCAATCAGGTGGTCGAATTTTTCTGGGAGCCGGGCGCGTAAGAACTCATCGTTAAAAGCTCGCGGATGGTAGGGAGGATCGCAATCACCGGTGATTCTTAATCTGCGCGGGAAGGAAGGGTGTTTCGGGGGGTAGCCAGCCGAGATAGGCTTGGTGAAAAATATCAGAGCTTACCGCAGTAATGGACCAGGATATGAAGAGTGCCGGCGTGAATCCGGGAGTCGCACCAGGACCCGGTGTCGACCTGAGGCTCGAACAGAGAGAGATCGAGACCCTCCATGTCGCTCTCACCGCAGGAGTCGCTCAGAGGCTCAAAATTACCGGTGTTCCCCAGCTCGTCCTCGTTCGTGATCTCCTCGGGCAGATTCTCGCCGCCACCGCGGCACCGTGTCGGCGTTGTCATTGCCATTTCACGAGTTTTAGCGAACGAGGCTCTCGAGGAACACTCCCGCGATCGGCAACCGATACACACTCGAATCAGCTGATTTTTGCAAACACACAGCACCGCACTAATTCATCGTTGCTCCTTCTTGCCCTCTCTCTCTCACACACAGCTTTCGATGGGAAAACTGAAAACAACATTTATCCGGATCGTAGAGCCTAGCCGGCGCGGTTCGACCGAGACGAAAGTAAACCGTGGCATATCGAAACTCACCGCTCGTGACATAGTTACCGAGACACCGCTTTCAGACACTTCTCTGCTCTCCCACAAATTAATCCTACGTCGCTTTTAACGACCGCTCCAATAACGCACCAGCCTGTGAAGCTCGGCCGTTTACTCGTACGGTTATTTTTGCAAATAAGATTAGAGAGACTCCGTTGAGAATCAACAAACAAACTCCGAAAGCTAGCCACCGCTATAATAACAACAGAGTACAAACGACTAAGTATCCAAGTACAGTATTTTATGTATATAAATCCCTAGCACGGGTCTGCCGAGGGACATATATGCGTCAGGGACGCTATTCTTTGACTGTTGCCGAACGTAGAGAAGGATAGCCGAGCTCGAGAAGCCTAGGTCGCCGAGATAAACACCCAAGTGTAAACACAATGTGATTCGAATTTCCAACTTTCTTATTTTTCATTATTTTTTTATGGAACTTCACGTTCCGTATTTGTGGCAATTTTCTGATTAAAATCATACCAAATATGATGTAATTCCGATGATGTTTACTCGTGTAATAGACAACTACACAAGTAAATTACACGTATGATTTTAATCAGAAAAATGCCACAAATATGGAACTTGAAGTTCCATAAAAAAATATGGAAGTTTGAAAATTTTGATTAGGCGGTCTCACCGAGACACCCGAGCCGCATGATATCATACTTCTCGGCGACCGAGGCCTCTCGAGCTTCTTGGCCCCTCAAGGGGGTTTACCCCGCAGTAGTGGGGATAGATCAGGGACTTTTATGGCTCTGTCATTTGGGACATTTACGCATAAAATACTGTACATTCAATCGTACAAGGTCAAATTTGTTTAGGTTATTCCGTGGTTGCAAGGAAAAACTCCATAGTATAAGGCTTTATGTAATTACCAGAAGAGAAAGGTCACGAAAACAAATTCGAAAAGCTCTGGCATTAACCCCTTAACCTACGATTTACGTTCGAGAATTTTGGGTCGGGAACGTAAACAAGCAACATGCCCGTAATATTTACGTTTGGCTCGAGCATCGTACACGGGCTATGTCCGTAGTTGTAGGTTAAGAGTTTTTTTTATTAGAAAATCTCATATAAGATTTATTTCAACATAATTACAAAAAAAACGAAATACGCCACATACAAAACAGAATATAATAATTACAAAATAGAATGTGGTATATTAGAGATACACAGATATTTTAATACAGACATATAATTAGTTGTATAGACAAAACTTATATTTTAAGACCACAGCTCTTAAAAAATGATAAAATGTAGTTACAAGCTTTGATCTTTGGTTTAGCTATTAATATTGAGACATCCATTGGAAGCTGGAAATTTATTTCTGGAAATTTGAGCCTTTCCTCGTTGTACAAGTTGCATTGCCATGGGACATGGTGCAGCGTTTAGCGTTCAGGATTATGAATAAATCCAATGCGAGCCAGAGAAAAAGCAAGATGATAGTTCTTCACCTCAGTCAGTTCACCTCGGTCAGATCTACACCTGTTTATACTGACAATAGTTGAACGGGATAAGTTTAACTGAGAAAACCAAGGAAGTCTATTTTCACGTAAAAAATACTGAAAATATGTTTTGCCCTTACGAAGACCATCAGCCTTTATAGAGGCGAGAGTGTTGTCTAGCATAATTTTGAAGAAAGGTTCAAAGCAATCAGTGAAAGGAATGTAGGAAATACAAGGATCGCTAAAGGATGAAGCCTCCTTAGCTAAAAGATCAGCTCTTTCATGACCAGCAATCCCAATATGGGACGGAATCCAATAGAACTTAATAGAACTAGAACATTATCCTGGAGGTTAGTTTTGATATCCGTTTCAACAATAGGTTAAGGGCTTAACGATGAAAACAGAAAATAAAAACAAAGGCTTATGATGAAAACACGCGGTGTTCTTCCTGGCAGTCACAGAATTGTTAGCAGGAAGTGGACAAAATCTATGAATAAAAATATTTCCGAACCTACACAAGGTAACCAACAATGTTACTAATTATCTCGTTGTAGGCACAACGAAAACTTGTCAAATAAAAAAGAGGAGATCAGCGAGGTAATGACGATTTAGGGGAGGATCGATGAATCCTTTCCGTCGTCGGGGGGAAATGTGATACTGATGGGTCAGATAATGAAGCTAGTTTAAAAATAACGTTGATGGAGTAGCCTCGCACATACACGCACACACATACTTTCTCTTTCTCTGTCTTTCTCTCTGGGGAACCATGGAAAGACCAGTCGAGTGGAGCAAAATTGCGTCCATGACACACGAGAAACGGAGAGCACTCGCAGCAGCGGCACGGTTCCGAAAGTGGAGCTCTCTCGTGTCTGAAACGCGAAGACACTCTTTAATTAAGCGAGCTTGTAATTAATTGCCTGCTCCCTGTCCATCCCTCCGCGCGACATGTCAACGGGACTTATGACCTATCCAATGACACCGGGTAAGCGTCGTCGCCGGCTCTATGACCTAAAATGGCTCCGTTGTTTCACGCGGATCCTGTTTTCTCTTAAATAAGTTGTGTCGGGGGGCTTCGCGAGCCATGGAGGAGAAGAGCCGGATTACAAAAGGTATTTTAGAAAAGGGCGACGGTGAAATACTGTTGAGAAACAACCTATTTCAGAAAGGAGGATTCGTCTGAAATATTTCACTCGGTACAGTGTTCAGTTAATAAATTTTCATTCATTATTCAACGTAGCATTAATGTAACTAAACATTGCGAATTGAAAACAATTTTTTATAAAATTTTATCAATGTCTTCGTTAGCGTCGTGATAAGAAAAATATTCATTTAAACAAAGTTGATGTTGCAAAGTTGATGTGCGGCAAAAACATCAACTTTATTCATTACAATATTTGTTTCTAGTTTATTTCAAATCAAAGAACATATTTTTTCCAGTATCTTATTTCATCCCGTCAGACAAGTTTTCATAATTAACGATCGAATGGTAATATCGTAACGATGCTCCGATTAATCTTGCTGAAAAGTTCGAATGATAATTGCAGATCTTCGGCAAACATTTGATTCGACGTTGAAAATTCATTAACTGATTGTCAGAGATAAATATCGAACCATATCTCGGCCGATGCAATTTTCCGAGGCGCGGAGAACGCGCAGTCACGGTGACTTTCGACTTTTAAATCTTCGTCATCACTGACACACTAATCATTACTCTCATTTCTTAATGACCAACGTACGCGAGACAAGCTCAAGTTCCTACGACTCTCGTTGCAGGCGAAAGCGAATTTTTTCCAGCGCGCTGTCCACGCGTGGAATCAGTGCGTGAAGATTCGGAGGATGAATACGTAGTTATCAAGATATATGCGTAGGCTGGTTGATATAGTACGTGACTTTGGCTACGAAATGAGATGCATCAGTGAGGGTACCGTGTTCTGACGAACGGCTAAGTACTTAGACCCCTGTCGTCTAGCTTGCTGTCTTGATTCCGACTCTTGCAATGCGCTCGAAACCAAAAGGTGAGTCCCTGTCTTCGATATATGCTTACAGTAATTTCATTTCTATATTATAGGAGGTGTAACTTCAAGAAATATATAGTATTTTCTCCATATAAGTCCCCAGCACGGGTCTGCCGAGGGACATTTTTGGGGCAGGGACACTATTCTTTGACTTTTGCCGAACATAGAGAAGAACAAATTTCTAACTACTTTATTTTTCGTTATTTTTTATGGGACTTCGATGACCATATTTGTGGCATTTTTCTAATAAAAAACATACCAAATATGATACAATTCCGATGATAATAAACTTCCAGCTTCCAATGGATGTCTCAATATTAATAGCTAAACCAAATATTTCTTTTCCATTTTTATTTTCCGCTAATATTTTATGAGACTTCGATGACCATATTTGTGGCATTTTTCTAATAAAAATCATACCAGATATGATACAATTCCGATGATAATAAACTTCCAGCTTCCAATGGATGTCTCAATATTAATAACTAAACCAAATATTTCTTTTCCATTTTTATTTTCCGCTAATTTTTTATGAGACTTCGATGACCATATTTTTGGCATTTTTCTAATAAAAATTATACCGAATATGATACAATTCCGATGATATTTACTCGTGTAATAGACAATTAAAGTTTCGAGCGCAAGGTACGCTATCCTTCCTCGCACCCGAAACTTTAATTGTCCATTACACAAGTAAATATCATCGGAATTACATCATATTTGGTATGATTTTCATTAGAAAAATGCCACAAATATAGTCATCGAAGTTCCATCAAAAAATAATGAGAAATAAAGAAGTTGGAAATTTGGATTAGCTACATACTGTCCCTGGCTTCTAAATGTCCCTCGGCAAACCCGTGTTGAGGACAATTATCGAGAAAATACTGTAATTCAAAATGGTGGGTAGTGTACGAGATGAAGCGAGTACACAGTGCACAAGTATATTTTACAAGTTCACTATTTCACAAGTTCATCATTTGGGAAAAATTTGAAAAAATCGTGCAAACTTGTTCTCTATTTTCCACTATTTTTTGATGGGAGTCACAAATATGGCCATCGAAATCCCATAAAAAAATAATGAAAAATAAACAAGTTTGAAATTCGGATTAGGTGATCTCACAGACATTTATAGGTCAGACTTTTGGACATTTATAGATAAAATATTGTAGTTTAGCCTCTTAAAATAGTTCAAACAAGAAATCAATTTTTATTCGACTCCTGTTATCTTGCTCCAAGTATCCAATTTTAAATGAATGTATCTCAATGTGTCCAAAATAATATGGTCTTTTTGCCTGATGTTTTTACTCCATCATCGTGCTTAAAATTTTGTTTTCACATCAAAGCTGATTTTCCATAGCCTAGCATAACGAAAGAAACTGCAGCGCTACGAATATGAGTATCGGTATGCCATTCACTCGACAGCGGGTCGAGCGAATGATGGTGCACCGTGAAAATTCGCACATATTTCAAACGCAACATCTCACCCGAGCGAATCCCATGATCTAATCGTAAAACGGACATAGCTGGGCTGCGTGAAATTCCGATCGGCTCCGGCCGAACGTCGACGAAAAAATCCGACTCCCGGGGGCGAAGTGTTTTATCATATAATATTTACAGAGTGATATTTTTCATCGAACGGCCGACGTATCGCAATACGTGCGAATGTAATGCGAACTGGCAAGGGGACATTAATTACACGACGGCCGTGAATGAGATATATCACGACGATGGCGGCGTGGCGTGCCGTTCTGTCGATAAATTATTTACACGTATTTACACGGTCCGCTTCCCGTGCCACCCGGGCCCGTTGCCACCGCGGATGTAAAAGTGAAAAAACCAGTTTCACAGCGAAAAAAAAAATAAGGAAGAGATCGGGGTACGAGGGCCTCGCATACCGAGGCTGCGTCTTCACACGATGAAAATCTATTACGAAATCCAACGGGCCGTTTCCGCCCGGAACACTCCAACGCCCTTCCAAGTCTCGCCGACCGTGGCACTCGATATTCCACGGATTTCCTAATCCACCTTGCTCTGGAGAGGAAACCTTTTTGTGAATCTGTTGCCGGGGCTAAGAGATGTTAAGCAATACGCCGGATTTATGAGAGCTGATGTTTAGGGTCGCCGGATCTATTTCTGTACTTTGGGGAGATCCGGAGAGGATCGATACGCGGACGATTTTTATGGTAAACATTAGCTCCTCGTTGAATTTCACGGTGTTACTTGTTCAGTTCGTTCACTTATCTTCTATCTATACAAATAAAAATTAAATACTGCCCGGAAAAATGGAAAATTCGGGAGAAAATGCAAGCGCTCTATATAAATATCTATATAAATATAAGCTCTATATAAATATATAGTGCTCTATATCTATATAAATAAAAATTAAATACTGCTCGGAAAAATGGAAAATTCGGGAGAAAATGGAAGCGCTCTATATAAATATCTATGTAAATATAAGCTCCATAATAAGATCTATACAGGGTTTCCCAAAATTCGTGTACTTCCCGGAAATGGGAGGTTCCTTGGGTCATTTGAAGCGACATTTTCCTTTACAAAAATGATGCCAGCGACTTTGTTTAGGAGTTATTAACAAAAAACACAGACCAATCAGAGCGCGGCTTGAGCAAACGGAGTCTGACTCAACGACAGGTCCCGCTTAGCGTGGCGGCGCCATTGGCCGAGCCAGAATCAATCCGCTGTAGCCGCGTTCTGATTGTGGCCTGTGTTTTTTGTTAATAACTCCTAAACAAAGCCGCTGGCGTAATTTTTGTAAAGGCAAATGTCGCTTCAAATGACCCAAGGAACCTCCCATTTTCGGGAAGTACACGAATTTTGGGACACCCTGTATAAATATAAATAAATATAAATAAGAAAGAAAAATTGGAAAAGTTGCTCGGAGAAATGGAAAATTCGGGAGAAAATACAAGCGCTCTATATAAATATAAGCTCCATAATAAGCTCTATATAAATATAAATAAATATAAATAAGTAAGAAAAAAATTGGAAAAGTTGTTCGGAGAAATGGAAAATTCGGGAGAAAATGCAAGCGCTCTATATAAATATATAGTGCTCTATATCTATATAAATAAAAATTAAATACTGCTCGGTTGGTATCACTCGAGAACGGCTGGACCGATTTAGCTAATTATTTTTAAAAAATGTTCGCAACTGTTCTAAAATACGTTTCCATTTAAATTTTAATTCGTACGACCTCTACACGTTCACTTACGAAACAGCTATCAACGTCAGAATGATTACAATTATAATATAATGTTTATTATAATATAATGATGCATTATAATTTTTTAATGATAATTTTTATCGTACATTGATTGCACGCAATTTGTCATAGCGCTGAAGCAAAGGATGAAGGAAAAACCTCGGGAAAGTTACAAATCAGTCGGAATTCATCAGTGTCAATCTTGACCGACACTGTGTCAACGAGATCAATTATAGGTAATCTAAGCTCATTCGAATCAATGTTTGTCAATTTATAAAAATCATAGATAACGCCGGAAATGTCAACACATCGTCGGTAAACTGGTATTAACCTCCTACGTCTTATAATTTACAATATTCCTCGTCGATCGAAGAAGAAAATTAGTCGTAGACGGGAAAGTGGTCGGTAGCATAATATCGTCGATTCTTGGCAATTACGTAGGCAGAAAATAACAGGAAGTTTAATAATTGTACAGCTAAACCGATCCACTGCTTCTTATTATCATTAATGCTTCGATTGCAGTAACGACTCGAGCTACCAATTACTTTCCATTTCATCTTATCCGATTAGTTTAAATAAACAGCTTGCGTGAAACGATATAAACTGAGCACAATTTACTACACTTTTATCGTCTCCGGTTACATCATTTTGCACACTTTCAGTTTGTTACATTTTAGTACACCGTGCACGAGCCGAAGAGATAAATTATTCAAAGTTATTCTAATTCGCAATTAACGCAGAACATTTTTAATTTTCCATAGAAATCCACGTCAACGATTTTTTATTATCATTATTTAACGTCGCTTTTTGAATTGTTATGTGAGAATTATTTTCAACGACAAAATTGACAATGTGAAAGTACATTATTCTACCACATTATATTTACATTCGATATCGACAAAAGTTTGCTGTTTTTAATTTATACATGGTCCGTACCCAGTATTTATCTACCTCTCGTGTGCAAGATAAAAGCATTATTCCATCGAACGGACAATAAAATATACATACGATTCCCGAGTCAAAGTGCAACAATTTAGCTGCACTGGAATTGAATAAAATATTACATTCTGCACAAATAATGTTCATCGAGCGTGCGTCATATTTTCTGGGTAAATAGAAAATGAATGAACTCGTTTTAAAAAAATGATGCTTGTTATGGGCTTACGATGACGAACAATAAAATGAATATTTTGAATTAACTGTTCTAAATAAGCGTGGTAAGAAAAAATATATATATATAAAAAACTTTTTAAAAATCACGCATATATTAGAATGCTGTAAACAGGAGAAAATAATACTTTTAGATGTTAGTGACTATAAATATTTTCTCCTTTTTAGTGCATTCTAATATAAGCGTGGTTTCAAACAAAAATTTATACCTAATCCAAAGCAACCCAGCAAGTAAACTGAGCTCCTTCGGTGCGAAGTGGGCCAGTGGAGTGGGGAGCGCGCGGAGTGGGGATCGCTGCACGTGATGACGCACTACCGAACGTGGCGCAGCGAGGGCGAAGGGGAATATTTAAAAATATTGTTTAAATCCTAAACATAGTCCTTTTTAAAAAAAATTTCTTTTGAATATTGCATTGTCATCCAGTTCTGAGCTATGTTAAAAATTTCAAGAGTCTAGCTCATAGGGAAGTGGTTTAAAATTCGATTTCAAGATTTGTCAAATAAAAGTGTGGAGCGCTAAACTATATTAATGTAATTTTCTTCTAACTTTTATTTATAGTCCTCCTTGTTAGTGTATTCTAATATAAGCGTGGTTTTTCAAAAGTTTTCTTATATATTTTCTTATTTTCTACTTTTTAATCTTTACTACCGAGCGTATTTAGTAAGGGCTCGACCCCGCTTGACCTAATCCAAACCAACCCAGTAAGTAAACTAAGCTCCCTCGGTGCGAAGTGGGCCAGTGGAGTGGGGAGCGCGCGGAGTGGAGATCGCTGCCCGCGATGACGAAAGGGTATATTTAAAAATATTGTTTAAATCCTAAACATACAGTCTTTTTTTACAAAAATTTTATATATTGCATTTTCATCCCGTTTTGAGATTAATGTTTCCAATTTCAAGTCTCTAGCTCATCGGGAAGTGGTCTAAAATTCGATTTCAAGATTTTACGCATACAACACAACGACAACTCGACAAGCTAATATAAGCATAGTAACGAAAGCCAATTCTTTACCATTTCCCTTGCTAAACAAAGCGATATGATTCACTACCGACCATCGCGCGGCGACGTACTATCGTGTACTGAGCTCCATCCGGGCGAAGTGGGTCCGCGGAATGGGGACGAGTGCGCGCGCATCGCAAAGTAGAGAATGTTGTCGCGCGGAGTGGGGATCGCTGAACGCGATAGCTAAAAATATTTAACCCTTTGCACTCGGAGCTATTTGACTTGGAAAATTAAACATGTCTTCCTACCTAGAATAATTCCATTCTATGTGATTTGTTTTTATTTTGTGGATATGAAATTAATAGAATACCTCATACAATATTGAAATGTTTAACAATTGATTAGATCCCAACATATTTAATAATGTAAATGATATTTTGAATTATAGTACAGCAACTTTCGAGTGCTAAGGGTTAATTGTTATTTCTCTTAAACGGATAGACTTTTAAAAAAATTTTTTTTAATAATGCATTGTCATCCAGTTCTGAGCTATGTTAAAAATTTCAAGTCTCTAGCTCATCGGGAAGTGGTTTAAAATTAGCGGTTTTATTAGCGATTTATTAAAATTAGTTAATAAATCCGTCAGACGATTCCGTCGAAGGGACGGACGACGACACGGGTAGGTGGAGCAAATTTATTAGGACTGCATGGAAAGATCAAGATCACGCTTCGCGGCGATCACGTCGAAGATCGCGCGGCACGTGAACTGGTTTCGCGAATGCCCGAAGGATGAGCGTGACGTGTGCGTGGTTGCGTGTGTACGTAACCCGTGCAACGACAAAATAAAAGGGAGGAAGAGAGGGATAGGGGGAGGGAAAAAAGCGGGAGAAAGAGCGAGGAAGGGAGAGGGGTTGGCGAGATACGGGGGCAGAAAACGGAAAGCCGTGGCCGAAGCCTGGGACGGAGAGAGGTCGTTCGCATCGAAGTTCGAAGTTGGCGGGCGAACCTGTAATCGTTTCGTGACCACGACGTAGAATTCTTTGCCCTCTTTCTTTCTCCTCTCTCTCTCTCTCTCTCTCTCTCTCTCTCGCCCTTTCCCGTCGAACATGTTCGCCAAACGAGTAACGAACGATCCTATGGGAAAGGTATCGCCGAACGGCACGCATCACCACGCAACCCACAAAGGGCGTACCGAAATTTCAAACGCCGCCAGGAAGGGTTGCAATTTTTCATCTAACGGGCCTCTCGCCTTCCCTTCGTTCCGCATACCCTGCGGATATCGACGCTAAAAGATATTAGCTGCGGGAATAAAATCGAATTACATTTCGCTTGTTGCAACTCTGTTGCAACATGGCCCTTTACCGAACATTTAAAAATGCGTTCTGTAGGCACGTTTTATACAGAAATGTACCTCCTTCAATGAGGCGATTCTTGAGATCATTAAGAGTAATTTTTAATTTTTTATAAAGTATTTTTAAAAATGTAGCAAACCATCTTCTGGATATCATGTTCTCATGATTGAATAAATGTTTCGAATAAGAACGATATATTATAAAATTTTGGGACGTCTGGATTAAGACGCCAAATAATGTAAATAATGTCGAATTGGATGACAATATTATAAATTTTTTTTTTAAGACTGTATGTTTAGGATTTAAACAATATTTTTACCAATAGCACTCGAATGGCGCCTCTGGGGCGTCACTAAAAATTGCTGTACCATTATTTGAAATATTGTTTACATTATTAGATATGCCAGTATCTAACTAATTAATAAACATTTAAATATTGAGTGAGGTATTATATGAAGTTCATGTCTACCAAACTTAAAAAATCATAGAGAATGGAGATATTCTATTTTAAAAGAAACGTTTGATTTTCCAATTTAAATAGCTCCGAGTACAAAGGGTTAACCCTTATACGTTTCTGAGGGTGAGAATTCACCTGTTTACTATTTCTACATACTATAAAATGATTGGCCCCCCTCTTAGACTGTGTTGTGAGAAGTGTTTAAAGAGTAAAGCAAAAATGGGTGGGAAATTTTAGTAGAATGTTTCATGCAGCTATTTCTGAGGAGCGTACGAGGGTTAAAGAAAATTGTGGACCAATCAGAGCGCGGCTACAACGCTGCTATATGATTGGGTCCGTGTTATTCGTTAAAAACTTAACAAAGCCGGGAAGAAGAATTTCGTGAACGAAAAAGTTGCTTCAAATGACCCGAGGAATTATCTCTTTCAGGAGAGTACAATATTCTTAGGACACCCTGTACCGCGATGCTCGGTTTAATTTTCGCCCTTCGTATTTGCAGCCTTGTTTCGCGTGTACCTTCGTGTTGCATTCGACGTTATTTACACCTTACAGCGAATGGCGTCTTAATTCAGACGTCCCAAAATTCAAGCAAGGTTCCGTAACAAGCTAAATACACCCGACATTATCTTGCTGCAGCGTTCAGAAACATCCACGATATATTACAAAATGGAATTCTGTTTGTAAACTATTTTTAAAAATATAGC
>CM052338.1:3862425-3872657 GCA_028455595.1 Lasioglossum vierecki
CTATACTATTAACTATACTATTAACTATACTATTAACTATACTATTATCTATACTATTTACTATTAACTATACTATACTTTACATACTATTTACTTTGCATTGTACATTTCCTTCGACAGCCATTGTCTTCTTTTTTTAACGAATTCGATAAATTAACTGCAGATATATTGATATTTAATTTTAGACACAATTCATCTATTAAAATAAGATTGATTGCATATAATGCTGTAATGAATTTTTAACTATACTATTTACTTTGCATTGAACATTTCCTTCGACAGCCATTGTCTTCTCTTTTTTTGTTAACGAATTCGATAAATTAACTGCGGAAATATTGGAATAAGATATTTATTAAAATGGTTAATATTTCGACACAATTCATGAATTAAAATAAGATTGATTGCATATAGTGCTGTAACGAATTTTTAACTATACTATTTACTTTGCATTGTACATTTGCTTCGACGATAAATGTCGCGGTCATACCCAGACATTTCTATAAATTAAGCATAATATAAAAAAATGTTTAACTCATTACTGCGAGTTTTTATACAGAATAAAATATATGTGGCTCGATTGCAGGAAACAAGAGTCAAATGAAAATTGATTTCTCCTTTGATTTTTTATTTTATAATATTATAACTATTTTATAATCTTCTGATGCTTTTTTCTTCTTTTCAGGAATAATTTATCATGTCTACATTTTAGTATATCGTACTTAATAGTCTAGACACTGATGTATTAATGTTTAAAATGTCGATGAACCTTTTCTTTCATTTTTTCCTGGAGAATTTACACGTTAAACACATTTTGCTATTTCATTTATTCCGCACGAAGCATTCTCTTTCTGGAAGCGATTGTGACTCCACCCCGAAAAAAAGGAAAGGGAGCACGGGAGGGTAGCGTGTTCATGTATCGCGAGGGGTAGGCACCCCGAAAAATCTCGCTGGAACAAAACACTCGGTCCGGGGCAAATGACACATAGCCCACCCCTCGATTACTCGTTTCGCTTAATGCGAGCATCCCGCGGGCGAGAAAATATACCGATGCCTGGGAGCTGGGAAAAGAGTCGAGTCCGAAAATTACGGAAGCGTTAGGGGCGCGTTTTTGTTCGCAGATATCCGAAAAGAGGGTGTCTGCGCTCCGCCATTTGCATACGGGAGACGGATCGACGTTGATCGAACGTTTCCCTACGCCCGTGAAATAACGAAATTAAACTACTTTCCCACTCGGTTTTGTTCGGGCAAGTCGTGAAATTTCTTTCGCGAAAGAACGTCCCGATTTTTCAAACGATGCCGAACATGTAGCCGTGATTTAAGCCAGATTACAAAAGCGGACGAGAAAGTGCGCGCAGCTGGAAAAAGTATGAAAGTGTAGGTCGAGATCGATTTAGGAAATACTGGAGTTTTCACATTGGAAAGCGGGCAAGAGCTGACAATGACTGAACCGCTGCTATTAGCTGCGCCGCGGAAAAACATTTCAACATGCCGCTGAAATATCGGAACGTGTTCGACCATTCCAGAGGAAAGCATGGGAGTCTAGTATTCGTTGGTAAAAACTGCAAGATGCATTATGCAACTGAATCTGACAAGAAACAGTTTTAAGCATACATGTTTTTTCATAATGTTAATATTATAAATTATAAATAAAATATAAATATTATATTTATAAATTAATAAATAATTTCATAAAAATCTTGAAAAAGTCCTACATTTTTGTTTATAAGTACAAACAACTGTCACGGGATTTAATAACAAATAGAAAAATAACATCCGGTCTCAAAGTGGAAAATTGATTTAACAAATGTGGAGTTCACTTGCAGCTTAAAAACTGCTCCATCAAGGGAATTAATATGCAGTTAATAATAATAAATTCTGTTAATAATTCACATATAAAATCTGACAAGAAACAGTTTTAAGCATATTTTTTTTCATAATGTTAATTAATATTATAAAAAATTATAAATAAAATATAAATATTATATTTATAAATTAATAAATAATTTCATAAAAATCTTGAAGAAGACCTACAATTTTGTTTATTACCACAAACATTTGCCATGGACATTCTCAGAGAATCCAAAGACTTTCAGTCAAAATAGAAAATGGGGTCCGGTGACGAAGTGGAGAACTAAAAACCGCTCCATCGATGGAATTAATATGCAGTTAACACAATAATAAATTTTGTTAATAATTCATATATGGAATCTGATAAGAAACAGTTTTAAGCAAGAGTTTCGTTATCTTTAATCAGAATTTTAACTAATCTTCTAAACCCTGGGCCACTGTCACGTTCTATGAATATCTGACGCGTTGCATTCGAGTGCATTCTTAGTTATGAATCCTAAAACAAGAGAGTTACGAGTATACGCGCGTTCGTGTCGCAGAGATATGTTTTCAGAAATACGTGTCCGCATAGAAACCGTATTAATCATGGAGCAAGCTGATACTTCCATAGAAAGCCATACAAAAGTTTGCTGAAAAATATTCCCCGTCAGCTGGATTTTCCAAATTGCCTAAGTTTTCAAGTAATTTTGTAACGCGTACATATGTACTTGTCTGGTTTCATCACAAAAAATGATTAAAATACGAATTTCGAGAAAATGAAACTGGAGAAAAATAATAAAATGATTAACTAATTAGTTATCGATCGTAATTTATCTTCAGGATATTACAAATTTGTAATTTTCAATTTTAAACTAAATTAATTTTTAAAGGTTTGTAATTGTAAATGATAATCGTAATATATGTAATATAAATCGCAATTGTAATATCCGAAAAATAATAAATTCAAAGTCTAGTGATATCTGGCGACATCTAGTATGAATCTAGTGATACACGTTTGATGAAAAAGAAAATTTTATTACTCGGCAGGGGGCGGCTAGTAAAGATTTGGTCCCTGTAAGGTTATCAAATTTTGTTGGAAGGGGCGAGAAAGAAAGCAGTCGAAACACAACGAGGCTATCATCAACTATACAGTGCTGCGAATGGTTCCCCTGGAAAAAGTAAAATGGCAGGCGTCGCGGGAATATATAACGAAGACCGAAAGCCACCCTTTCCTCCACCCTCCGCATCTCAATTATTCTTTTACAGTAGCGGAAATGCGTCCGCATTTCCCCGAGCCTGAAAATTTCCGAATAAAAATCGTATCAGAGAAAGGGCCGCGGAGATGTAAAAACCAGGAAGGTGGGGGGACTTCGTCTGGTGAAGCGGAATGTGTGAAATCTCGGGGAAAACGTGTGCGAAAAGATAGAGTGGCGGCGAGCCAATCTGACGAATACGAATTCTGTTTTGCTTCGGGAATATTTCACGGCCAAATAGTATTAAATATGTCTTTGAATTTCACGAACATAGTTGTATACACAACTTTCATTTCAAATTCTAAACGAAACATTCTCGATAATTTAAGAACTTCACCTGAGGAAACCAGAAATTTTTACCGTTTTAAATTTTAATTCAATATAAATGTAGATTGTGGGGAGGAAATGCTAAAAATCCAAGTTGCAATGTTAGATATGTATCGGTTCAAAAATTATGCGTGTTTGAAGTTCAATATTTTTCAGTAAAGAACAGTGAAAATCGCTGAACTTCAAACACGCATAACTTTCGAACCAGTGGATTCCTAAGATCAAGCTTGGATATTCAGCATTTCCTTCTTAAAATCTACAAGTTTGTATAAAAACAAGTTAAAACATTCTAAAGTGAAACCATACATAATATCAAGTCATGTAGACGTCTAAAACGTTTTCAGACGAGGGTATTGTCCATTCTAAGATTTAAGTTTCAATCAATTTTGGAATTAATTGACGCGACCAATACCCAGTCAACTTGAACAGAATCCTTTTATTCTAATGCACCAACAGCTCGAGCCTACATTCGCGAATCAAGACTCCCAGGAGCTTACGAGAGCGGCGGAAGTGCAGGCGATAAAAAGTCGCGGTGAACGCGGAGATCTATAATGCCGCGAGAAAATTGGAAGCTCGATCCTCCGCCCCATCGAGGCACACAGTGCGGCGGGAATAATTGAGAAAACCATAACCGAACTTCCGGCGAGCAACTTTCGCGCTGCTTACTTGCTCGAAAACTTTCGCTCGGTGGCGTGGGGTATTTTATGGAGCCAGGGAATTTTTTTAAAACAGAAGTTGCGCGGGGGTGTGGCATTGTTCACGACAGCAGATAATCTAACTGCAAATTTTACGCGGCCGTTACCTATTCGAGTACGCAGGCCGCATAACGATAAACATTTCACTGTACTTTTTATACAATCGTTTTTTAATATTATTATTTTTAATATCATTTTTATCGGATTTCACCGTCGGGCACGTGCTCAGATTACGTCGCTAAGTTCGTATTTACGGATTAAGTAGTCGACAAACCCCTTAATCCTATAATAATGCGGTGTAGCGTACGCGACGTAGCATAATTTCGTCAGTGGTGACTTTAATGCACCTTTAAATTGCACTTTAACGGTGCATATTCATATTTTAGCTGTTGTATAGAATAACAGTCTCTCTAAATTATCACCAGCCGACAAGTTGTTTAATTATGTAGATACTCTTTAAGCTGAAAGAATGACTGAAAATCTTCAAGGATTAAATAAAAATATCAATGAAACTTTACAGTGTGTCATTCAGGCTGACGAACCTATTGAAACAATTGAGAACGTTGAAATTCTATCGCAGTCCCAATTGCCTGGCTATGAAAATGCAAATCTGCATAAACATCCGCAGCAAAGTGATTACTTAGAACTCATTTGAATGGTACGAAGCTAGGACAAGGCAATATTCGCGAAAATTATGCTAAATAACATACAATGTTCATCGATTCGCCGGTATTATCCGTTTTTCCACGCAGCATCCGGTGCGTATTCCGTAATCACTTGACTATATTGCCATAGCGATGGTATAATCATCGCCGCTCCCTCGTTTCTCCGATTATTACAAAATTACATTATGGGCCGAGTAGCCAAACGTGAGGCGTTTTTCGTTTGAAATGTTACAAGTATTTTCATAGCTATTAAAAATTCATAATCACAAATTTCCAGGACTATCTATACGAGGTTAAGAATCTGTATGGAACAAATTATTTTATATTTTTTAGTCCGGTTTTAAAAACGTGGTATTTTTATTTAAATAATTATTTTCTGCTGTTTAGTCTTGTGTTAATACTTGTATCAATCTTTATTAATACTTTGTATACTCACTAAGCTCACTACCGATCGTCGCGCGGCGACGTACTATAATATACTGAGCTCCGTCGGGGCGAAGTGGGGCCGCGGAGTGGGGATGAGTGCGCGCGCATCGCGTGGGGAGCGTTGTCGCGCGGAGTGGGGATGGCTGAACGCGATAAATATTGAATTGTTATTTTCTCCGACACGGATAGACTTTTTCAAAAAAATTTTTTGCATAATGCATTGTCATCCAGTTCTGAGCCATTAATACAATTTCAAGTCTCATCGGAAAGTTAGTTTAAAATCAATTGCAAAATTTGCCACAGACAAACAAAAAAGAAAGCGAGCTAATAAAAACGTGGAAGGTTAACTTCTAGGAGGCAGACACGTGAGCCGCCATGGTGGAAGCGTGGGGAGACACGTTTCCCAGCCGGAAAACACACGAATTCGCACGGTTTTTCAATTGGAACCACATCGGATCGCGAATTGAGCCAGTTACGATTGGCTTGCTCATCCGCTGTCGTTTCGTTCGACGTGTCTATCTTATCGTTGACGTTTACAGGATATCTGGACTATCGACCTGCGCTCGTGTCCGCTTTTGTTCCCCCGGCGAGCTTGTAACCCGGACAACTTCGCCGATTCAGGTGTCTATCTCATCTTAATGACATCGCCAGTTTCAATGCGAACGGACAATACGTTCGAGAGTATTCGGTTGACGTTGTAGGAACTTCATGGTTCGCTGGTAATCCTCGTAAGTGATTGGCTGACGATACTTTCCATTAAACTACCGAACTCAGACCAATTATTGAATCTTTCAACACTATTTAACTCTTATATAGTCAACCAAAATGTATAGATTATTTAAAATCTTTATATATTAGCATTATTAATATATTAGTAATATTTCTAGAGAAACATTAACAAATTGCTGAAGGAAATTTAATATAAAATATTAATATATTTATTGTTTAATAAACAGTCGATTCTCTTTTATGGTCACCCTTAATTGCTTCAGACGCAATGTATAGGTTAGGTTGCTTATGACGCAATGCTTGCATATGTTAATTGTTCGGTGTCAGAAATGAACAATCGTTGTTGCATATTTGCATAAACGATTATCCAGCGATTATACAGTGTACACTGTCCAAGATACATCATCGTGGCATCAATTTGTCTATAAATTTAGTCGTCGGTGTCGCACTATTACGACACCGACCGCACCGCAAAATCGATTAAGCGGTTGACCTGAAAGTGATTTCGAGTACGCGAAACGTAACAGGTGTTGAGCCCAGAAATTTATTGGCCGCGCTCGCGTGTTTAATGAGGCGTAAATCAGCCGTGTCTATCACTGCGAGGAAAGAAACTTTGAAAAATCCACGTCCAGCCGCGTAAACGAACCGATTTTTCACTGCTAACTGCCGCGATTCATAACAAAGGACGTTGGTAAATGGACTGTGAAATACTGTCGAAATACTAGACTTCGCGTGTACACCGTGTACTGTTACATTCAAACGGACACTACGATCATAAATCGTATCTTTATCAGAAAGTTTATCGATCATTTTCCTCAGTTGTGCGCTCGTTATGAAAAGATCTACGAACTGATAATTCGGATAAGCATTTTTCAAAACGAAGCAGACTTGAGTTCAACTATTATTTCCATTCTTAAGAAGAAATACTGTAATTCATGATTGAAGTTCACCTGAGGAAAATATAAAAATATAAAATAAATCAGTATATAATTTTTCTATATAAAAATTCAATATAAATTTAAATGTAATTTTAATTCAATATGAATGTAGATTTTGGGGAGGAAATGCTAAAAATCCAAGTTGCAATGTTAGGTATCTATCGGTTCAAAAATTACGTGTGTTTGAAGTTCAACGATTTTTCAGTAAAGAACAGTGAAAATCGCTGAACTTTAAATACGCATAACTTTTGAACCAGTGGATTCCTCAGAAAAAAACTTGAATTTTCGGTGTTTCCTCCTGAAAATCTACAAGCTCGTATAAAAACAAGTTACAAATTTCCGGTCTCGGAAATCAAACTATTAATGTTTCTTAGAGAATTTAGTCAAAAAGACATTATCGAGAAATCTTTTTGTTCAAGAACTTTGTGATAAGCAACGCGTGATAGTTTCGGCAGATGAAAAAAATTGCAGACGTGGAATGATTGTGATTTCGAAATACCAAAATCGTAATTAATGATGTTAAGAACGATGCAGACTAGCCGATAAACAGACGGAGGAAAATGAAGCGGACTGGTCGAGGCATTGATCAAATAGATCGCGCGATGAAGCCGAATCGATCATTAATAACGTAAATAATGGCGTGGATCGGTGCTAATGACAATGATTCACGGGTTGAGGCAACCGGCGATTGCCCGATACCGATGTACCGGTCGACAAACGCAATCAACGGGCCCGACTCGCGTGCGACTTCGCGATCGGCAGATCCACGCAGATCGTATCGATCCGGGCAGCCCCCACGACCTCGATAGATAGATCGGCGAAATTCATTTAATTAACTCGACGCGCCGTGACGGATGCGTGTGCGGTTTAGAACCGTACTCGCTGATTGCGTAACCGACGCATTCGCCGCCGAGAAGTTTGTGTATCGGGTGTCGAAAGGTATCGAAATCGGATCGAATCGAATTGCATTCCTGCACACTACACGCAGATATCGTCTGGCTCCGGGAATCGTTCCTGGCTCCGATTCCTTTCGAACCTATTACTTTTCTTCGCGGCCGTCACGCCCGTTCCTCCCGGTCGCGTCGCCTCGACGTCGACGTATCTCTTTTTCCTCCGTTTCGCTCCATCGGAACAGACGAAAGGGAAGGTGAAAGCTCCTGCATTATCTTTTCCGGTCTCCCCGAACGAATTGTTATGTAAGACGGCTGATCGACTGATGGCCTCCGTCAATTCCCACGATTTTTCTCCTTCCCCAATATCTGACGTACAAAATCATTCAATTCAAAGTCTAATAATTAAAATTATTAGAAAAATAAACAACATAATTGAACATTTTAATATTTTATTTTCAAAAAGTCTATCTGTTAGTTAGTACAAAATCATTCAATTCAAAGTCTAATTACAGTAACTTCCCTATAAAATCGGGAAGTTAATAATTAAAATTATTAGAAAAATAAAGACCATAATTGAACATTTTAATATTTTATTTTCAAAAAGTCTATCTGTTAGTTAGTACAAAATCATTCAATTCAAAGTCTAATAATTAAAATTGTTAGAAAAATAAAGACCATAATTGGACATTATAATATTTTATTTTCAAAAAGTCTATCTTTTAATTTTCTTCTCATATGTTCTGCTTTTGTTCCATAATTGATAGAAATTAATGTAACAAATATTTTTAAACCCTTCCAATCATTTTACTGTTATTATTCCCCCATCTTCCCTAATATCTGACGTACCCATAATTGAATATTTTAATATTTTATTTTCAAAAAGTCTATCTGTTAATTTTCTTCTCATACGTTCTGCTTCTGTTCCATAATTGATAGAAATTAATGCAACCAATATTTTTAAACCTTTCCAATCATTTTACTGTTTTAAATTACAGCTATTCGGTTTTGTCATAAATGTATGATATACGCTGTCTATCTGTAAACATTGATCATTCCATTCATTGCTTGAACAGATATATATATATATATATATATATATATATATATATATATGTAGTAAGCTTCTGTGGTAACTGACATAGTTGAAATTCCATACGCTTGATGGCTTACATGTTAATCAAACGCATTGTTTACCCGCATGTCAAATTTCGAGTTGCTGAGTCAACTGGCGCACCGATTGGCTGGGAAACAAACAAACTGAAAGGCAACTTTCCTATGTATGTACATATATTAATCTCACGAACACTAGTGGAGATTGTTTCCTTCTGTGCAATTTATTTATTTATGGTTTATTTTAATGTGGTCACGTTAACAGCTAGGTCGTTTTAGCGACCACGTGGTTTGTTGTACACCAATGATAAGATTCTCTCTATCTTCTATTACTCATCCTTGAACTTCATCCCTATGATTCATCCCTTACCGACCATTAGACTTACAACAAACCCCACTTTCAAAACCTAAATCTTCTGCTAAGTTCTTCTTCTCGCGAGCATTCTTTTCTCAGTCTCATTTCGCTTCTTTTTGGATAAAGTCTCGAGTTTGTATTTCGCTCAGAAATTCTACTTAATAAATGTACACATATTAAGTATACGGAATACAACAGGTTTCAAATCGAATATATCTTACATGTTACTTGTGGAGAGGATTCCATATTTATTATATTTTATTATATTATTTATTCTATTTCAGCTGGTTCGTTTCATTTACAGAAGTAATCCACACTTTTTTGAAAGGAGCTATGTAAAATATTGAAGAAGGAGCCAAGATAAATGTTGCGATATTTCAGCAAAATCTTTGAAGCTTCCAAAGGAACTGGAAAAACGTAGTAAAGGAGTTACGAAAGGCAAAGAAGAGAGGAAGAAACTAATTGAAAAGATAAGAAACACAGTGTCCTATTAATTAACGTATTACCTGGATAAATTTATTTGTTTATACGGATCGTATCGTTTACACGTGGAAGTCCTGCGACGTAAATTTATAGATTCGTGAAATTTGCATGGCATCCGGAAAACTACATATGTATTCAGCGCTGCATGCTATTTGTATTCAGTCTGGGAAAAACGGTGACTGAAGTCACCCAAATGGTTTGTGCTCTCTTATGCTCGAGAAACTGTGACTGACAGCTTATTGGCCTGACACAGCTCCGTCCGATTTCCATTTATTTACGTTGCTGCGACGTGATTTGTCGAGGCAACATTTTAAAAGAAATCGAAGCCGCACAAAAACACCACCACAAACTTTTCGATTAAAATTATAATTATAATCAACGAAATTGATAATCAATAAAAGAAACTATGTATTCAATATATTTATCAATATAATAAACATTAAATTATTATCAATATTAAATTTAATTATAATTAACGAAATTCATAATCAATAAAAGAATCTATCAATTCAATATTTTTGAATAATAATT
>CM052338.1:3882654-3911029 GCA_028455595.1 Lasioglossum vierecki
AATTACTTTGTAATTATAATTCTGGAGTAATTCAATTGTAATTCTGCACGACTCTGATCCAGTCTAGTGCTCGGTAAATGACTTCTGCGATCGACTGTAATTTCCAATAGTGAAACGTCGATTCCGTGAATGACAGTTGATCGACGGTTACCCACTCGATCTTATTTCCGAAGTGGCGCGATCGGGATTAAGTCTTCGCTTGAAAACGGCCCCGCGAATTACATCCGCAACAATGGTCTCGTGCCACGGTAAAAATTGTGATACCCCTTACAAAACATTCTATCCTCGAATACAATACGAGTGAGGTAATGCGAGATAGGAATCGGTATTACGAGAATAACGCGATTAAGCCTGATAACGGCGCGAACGATTGTGGCAACAATTTCGTCAGGTGTTTCAGCCCACCCACGTACGTCGAAGGGTGTGATCAGCGTGTTTGCGCTCGTAAAACTTGATTTTCTCCGCGATAGTGATGAAGCAAAGGACAGAGACTGACGTCAGACGAAAGATAAATGCTACACCAATGAAATAGGTCAAAGCTGATGGAGCCTTGTGCATCTCTTCGATCAGCTTACGAGTCTCTTTCTCTGATCAGTCTTCGAATCCCCTAAAATATCATCACCCTAAAATTTCTAGATCAAAGAAGAATATTCATTCACTTTTTTTATTTATTAATTAATGCTCGCATTCAGATTATTTTTCACGTGCAATCATCTCCTCGCTTGTACCATCAGAATGTTCCTGAAATTAATTATTACATGAACCTCTTGTTCTCTAAATAAATTAATGTTTATTTCGCATGAACCTCCATATTAAATAATAAATATGTCAATACGTGGAACGACAATTTCCTCGCAGCTGATTTTGTTTCTTAACTGTTCGATCGTGAAAAAAAATGTTCCTGAAATTAATTATTTCATGAACCTCTTGTTCTCTAAATAAATTAGTTTTTATTTCGAATGAACCTCCACATTAAATAATATTAAAAAATTGTAAATTAAATATGTCAATATGTAGAACGACAATGTCCTCGCAGCTGATTGTTTTTCAAAGCTAATTAGGATCTAGAATTCGTTTAATCGTGTCGAGAACAAGATCTTTCAGTCTCGTTCCACGAGATCCTCCGCGCCTAATCAGGAGAAGTAATCCCCGATTTAGCAAACCACGCGAAGTCGGCGGGACAGCTGTCGAACGTCCGGCAACGAAAGTAATTAAATCTGCGTTCATCGAATGGATCACTGTCCTCGACAGACCGTGAGCGTCTCGAGTAGGCAAACATTTGCAAAGTCGGAATCTCCTTACTTTCATCCTCTTCTTCCCTCCGGTTCCCGATAAATTAGTTTCCGGGGGAAGTCGTGGCCGGGGGCAAGGCAAACGAAGAAAGGATCCTTTCTCCAGGTAAACACGTCGTGCAAAAGCCGATGACCGATCTTTAAGGCCGAATTGTCCGGCATATTTTCTTTTCCCGTCTTCTAGGGCCAAGCGATAATGGTTAGCCGGTCGTGCCAGTGTTTGAATGGTTTCTACTCGGAAAAGGAGGCGCAAAATGACGCCCCTGGCTCTCGTCTTAGCCTCGGTTATCCCTTATCCTTCGTATTACTCGTGCAACCGACACCTTTTTGCCGGTTCTTTTCAATTCGAACCGGCCCCGTGCGCTGTTTCCGAGCAAACGGTTCCATTGTTTCCGCCAACGACTTCAAACGCCTTCGAGGAAAAGAATCAGCGTACCGTTTCCCAAAACCGGAGTCGTTTTCGCGCCGACCAACAGAAAAGTCTCCAACGGGAGCGTCGTTTTGCTCGCAATTCATAGTGGACGAAACGGAAACACTTGACACGAACCTCGCTTTTACAGAGGGGTGAAACAGTTGCATTTTTATTGATGTTTAATGTCTGCACAAAATACTTTACTAGCACAAAAATATTGGATAAATACTTTTTTCAAATATTGGAAAAATATTTTTTAAGCCACATTTTGTTCATATGAGAAAAATATTGGATCAGAATATTGTATACACGTAGAAGAAATATAAATTAAATGTTTACAAAATATAAGCGAAATATTCAGAGAATATAAAGTAGATTTTTAAAAAATATATTTTTTGAAATGTGCATTCGTGGCAAAGAACAGTATCCCTGGCGGATAATTGTCCCTGGACAGACCCGTGTTGCGGACAATTATCGAGAAAATACTATACTTCCAATATGAAATTTTTCTCTTAACATGAAATAGATATTTCCTGCATATTTAAAGAGAAATATTTGTTACTTAATATAAAATAAATATTGTATGTATATTTAAATATTAAGAAGACTTTGAATCTCTTTTTAATATTATATGAATGTGTACATAATATTTTGTGTTACTAGGGTTAACACAAAACCTGTCGATTCTTAAAAGTAACTGGAACATGTTCCCTTATGAAAATGAAAAGGTTGATTTTATTTAGACTTGGCATATACTAAAAATATGCTATGTATATTTTTGTGTCTCCTAACTTATTTTTATTTATTTATTTATTTACTTATTTCATGGTTTATTTTAATATGGTCGCATTAACAGCTAGGTCATTAGCGACCACATGGTTGACAATCAAATATGTCTTACATTTTACTTGTGGAGATAGTTAATTTATATCAATAAAATTTATAACAGTTTATATAAATCTATAGATTGAAAAAAAGGAGAACGTTTACAATGTTATCCTCGCTTAAATTTGTCACGAGGTCATTTTCTATTATTGTTATATTATTATTATATTCTATTATTATATTTATATTGGGCACTCCGGTTGAGGTAACCTATTTTTGTTTTTTATTATCTTTTGCTTTATCTCCCATCTTTTAATTTCCACTATATGAATATTTTTGTCTCCTCTTTCTCTCCAGCTTCGATTTGGAATTCTTTTAAACATGCTTCAACCCCTCTCCTTGGCTCCTCCTTCGATACTTTCATCCCTCTAATGACTACTTCGTTTTTCCTATCCCTCCTATCTTGTTCCGACATTTTCCTCTTAATTTACCAAAGATATCTATACCATCATTGTTCTTATGAAATCATTCGTTATTATTTCAGTAATTGTAAAATAAAAACTCTGGAACCGGTCATTTCACCGCGTGTACTTTACAGTCAATTATTTCATGTACTTTTTCCCAGATCATTCGCACAATTTTAATCACAATAGAAACCGGTTTTCTTTCGTGCCATTAACCAAAGAAATATGGACAATAAAAATACGGATTGTGAAACAGATTTTTATTCTATTCTCAGTCGAACAGGTCTCCGGTTACGGAGCCTACGTAACTGGTGGATTTTTCTTGCTAAAATATGCATCCGCACGAAAATAAAAAACCAGTCCACTTATTACGTTTACTTCACAGCTATCAATTACTCGCTGGCACGTACACACAAACGCAGGAATAAAACCGCGTTTTTATGTACGGTAATTCCTGTTCAACAATGTGTTCGCCTTCACCTCTGACAGGCTCAAGGATCCGTCGTCATCGTCCCGCCGATGATTCATGAACCTTACCGAGGATGCGTGGGCTGCGAAACACACGTGAGTCACCCGCGAATCTCGAAATTGCGAACGCGCCCTGAAACTATCCGCCGCGGCGCGTTAGAAAGTAAACAGGTGTCAACGTGGAAAACGCTGCCAGCGCATAGCCTGTTGAGAATGCACCTTGAAACGGTACAGCGTGAAAGTAACCCGAAATGCCAACGATCTCGCGATCGATGATAAGACAACACCTTTGATTATCGTGCACGATTTATTCACACGGTACTTGTTTATCTCTATGTGCATTGCATGCTTATTCATATTTCAATCGTATTATTGTAATTACCTTAGTAACACAACAATATTGGATAGATATCTTTTTCAAATATTGGAAAAATATTTTTTTAGCCACACTTTTTCATATGAGATAAATATTGGATATAATTATTGTATGCATGTTTAAGAAATGTGAATTGAATGTTTAGAAAACATAAGCTAAATATTCAGAGAATATAAACTAGATATTTAAAAAAATATAAAGTAAATATTACAAAAAATGTGAAATCAATATTTGAAAAATATAAGTTCAATATTTAAGTGAGATAAATATTGGATCTAACTATTGTATGCATGTTTAAGAAATGTGAATTGAATGTTTAGAAAATATAAGTTAAATATTCAGAGAATTCAAACTAGATATTTAAAAAAATATAAATTAAATATTACAAAAAATGTATAATCCATATTTGAAAAATATAACATTCAATATTTAAATAACATTTGATTGAAAAGAAGAAAAAGTTATTACTATTAATGATTAATAATGGTTATTAATTATTATTAATTATTACTCATTATTATTAATTATTAATAATGGTACAGTCGATATGGTATTATCACATAATCCAGCGAAGTTGCATTTTGAAATTTGGTAAAGAATCAATGAAAAAATTAATCCGATTATAAATAGTACATGATTTTGCAATAATTATTAATATTGTATGCATGTTTAAGAAATGTGAATTGAATGTTTAGAAAATATAAGCTAAATATTCAGAGAATATAAACTAGATACTTAAAAAAAACTATAAAGTAAATATTACAAAAAATGTTTACATGAAAAAAAGTTCTAAATATTGCAATTAAAGATACACACTGAATTACTAAACAAAATTGATGAACTTAACGAGGAATTACTATTCCCCGCTCCTCAAAACATTTTAGAAAAGTTTTATAGTATGGAAAATAAAAAATATGAAAAACTGTTTAAAGAATGTAAAAAATTGAATAATTCGTTGAGTGTAAACAATAGAAATTTCTGGATGGATGAATCTAATTCTGACGACTCCATTGATAATGATTCAACAGACATAAATAATAATTCATGGTTTAAAAATTTAACTAATGTGGTTGTTCCTAAAAAAAAAATTATTTTCGATATTTTTATTAGTATTGTCTCATTGTTACGCTCGAGTGTTTTGTTGACTCGTTATCACGAGATTCCATGACAGGAGATTCCACATGTTTTTTAAAGTCTTCAAAATTTGCTTTAAAAATTCTTAAATTTGTCTTAAAAATTCTAAACGCAGTATTCTTTATGAGACCTTTATCCTTCGGAAAGTGGGACCCGAAAATCTTTTGTTTTAAATAGCATAGAAGATATTCGATAAATTAATTATTTTAATGTTCAATGTTGGATCACGTTTTCCCGTTATCTGTGGCCACTAAAACTTTGCAGAGATTTCGTTTGAATAATTTGGAAGAACCGTGGGGGTCCGGTACAAGAGATTCAAAAGTTGAAAATGAGTGCCACCCCCAGAGACATTTACGATAAAAAGTATGGTCGCGGGCATCTCATTATTCACGGCGAATGAAGTAGCTCGCGCTTGAACCGGCGAAACGTCTGAAATGTTGCGAAACGCTCGTTATTACACGTTCGCGGAACTGAAACGGAGAAACTGCGAATTTTGCTTGGGTCGTCGGGTGAACGGGGAAATGCGCAGGAAAGGTGGAAACAAAAGAACGAAAACCGTTCGAATTAAAGCGCGGTTCCCACGGCTCGCTCGTTCTGCTCTCAGCGCACGCATGATGGGAGAGCCACAAGGCGATTTCAACTAACCGAAGCCATTAGCCATTAGCAGTATTAGCACACCCCCGCAAAGTCGAACAGAACTTTCCGTTTCGCTGCGAACAGATAATGACCGAATCCTCTCTTCCTGCTCCTGCGGGGAAATACTTTGTTGTCTTGAATCGTCCTGTAAGACTACTTGCCGGCGTCCCCACAGGATTACCACCGCTAACCGGTCAACTTTAACCTGCATTTCCGGTCGAGATTACTAGAATCATTACCCTAGTATGACAAATATATTGTATAAATATTTTTTACAAATATTGAAAAAATATCTTTTAAGCCACATTTTTTAATATTAGAAAAATATTTGATCTGAATATTGTATACATATACAAGAAATATTAATTGAATGTTTAAAAAATATTAGATAAATATTCAGAGAATATAAACGAGATATTTAAAAAATGTAAAGCAAATATTGAGGATTAAAAAAATATTTTTTTCATAATATGAAATAAAAATTCTATGTATATTTGAATATTAAAAAAAGATTGAATCTCTTTTTAATATTATATGAATATGTATACAATATTTTTGTTCAAATATTGGAAAAATATGTTTCTAAGCCACATTTTTTCATACGTGAAAAACATTGGATCTGAATATTGTGTTCATGTACAAGAAATACAAATTGAATGTTTAAAACTATTGGAAAATATTGGATAAATATCTCTTTCAAATATTGAAAAAATATTATTTAAGCCACAGTTTTTCATATGGGATAAATATTGGATCTAACTATTGTATGCATGTTTAAGAAATGTGAATTGAATGTGTTAAATTGTGTATTACAGTATATTATATATTATTGTATATTATATTCTTTCATTCTTATTTTTATTTTATTTATTTTTATAGGGCTGTAGGAACATCAGATCCTTTCGTATCAACAATAATTTTAAACAATCGAAGACAAACACCATACCATAAGAAATTAAATTTGCCTTCTGATGTGTTCCCTAGTAGCAGAAAAATATTGGATAAATATTTTTGTTCAAATATTGGAAAAATATTTTTTAAGCCACATTTTGTTCATATGAGAAAAATATTGGATCTGAATATTGTATACACGTAGAAGAAATATAAATTAAATGTTTACAAAATATAAGCGAAATATTCAGAGAATATAAAGTAGATTTTTAAAAAATATATTTTTTGAAATGTGCATTCGTGGCAAAGAACAGTATCCCTGGCGGATAATTGTCCCTGGGCAGACCCGTGTTGCGGAAAATTATCGAGAAAATACTATACTTCTAATATGAAATAAAGATCCATGTAATATTCAGAAAAAAATATTTTTCTCGTAACATGAATTAGATATTTCCTGCATATTTAAAAATAAATATTTGTTACTTAATATAAAATAAATATTGTATGTATATTTAAATATTAAGAAGAGATTGAATCTCTTTTTAATATTATATGAATGTGTATATAATATTTTGTGCTACTAATTCCTGATGCCTATTTTCATGCACGGTCCCCGTTCTAGAAACCTAAACATTGTTGCGAAACACCTCCATCAGTATTTACATAGCAAAGCGCTAATTAGTCGCAAGGTAGCGACAATACAAACAACTTTCTGAAAAAGTTTACCGTGTTCGGTTTGTTTGCGTTAAACGTGAATCGTGTTTGCCGGGTAATAGATTAAATACGAATTGTTACTGTTCGTCAATTCAATTCTTGGTTTATTTAAGCAATGTGTGGGAATGCTAACTAAGCTTGAGACATGGTAAGAGAATTTTCGAGACATCCAGTAAATTGGATGTCCGTAACAAGCGCTTCTACCTCGTCGAAAACCTCTATTATCCTCAAGTAGAAGCTGTCTTTGATCAAGGAAATCAGGATATTCCGAGACCATCGTGACCCAATAAGACTTGACATGTGCCAATTAATGTTCGCGAGACAACGGAACTGTCCTTAGATTATATCATTTAGGTGACGGCCTATTTACTAACGAGGTCATTAATATAATTTCCTCTCTGAGTTTGACGTTGCTATCGATCCTCGACACGTTTACAATTGTTACATCCAGGATTATTAATAACCTAAAGTACTATTGTACACGTGATTCGAGGTTTGATTAATCTCGTATCATTTCTGATTAACACGAAATATTTGTAGATTAAAAATCTTTTTTGTTTTCCAATTAATTATATTATATATTTGTCATTTTTATTATATTGTATATCTGTTGTCTAATAGCGACTGGTTACTGTTGAATATTTTCAGTCTTCGTTTTTCGTCACGATATCGAGGGCTAGTGGAAAAGTATACCTGTCATAGCGATGTTGATGTTGCAACGATCGCCGAGCTCTGGTTCTTGTCTTTTTATTAGGTGGGAGTGCGTAATATTTATGTGATCTATTTTCAGACTAGTTCCTTCTGTCTGCACCAATCTCGTAAAAGACGCAATTTTTCTTCAGCACCTCGTCAAATAATTTTATCCTCCACAATAATATTGTCTCAATATTATCTACAATATTAAAAAGAAACAAGAATTCAGTGAGAATGGTCTGTCACTCGATTATATTTAAAACCATAAAAAGTCCTAATAACTTTATCCTTCGCTGTGCATTATATTGTTGATAATTTAGTTGAAACGCAGATGTAGGAGAAATCTTTTCAAACTAAATATTAAACAAGAACAATAATTTCGTCGGTTGAACATGGAATTCAAAGTAAATGAAAAATTTAAAACCATAAAAAGTCCCAATAACTTTATCCTTCGCTGTACATTATATTGTTGATAATTTAGTTGAAACGCAGATGTAGGAGAAATCTTTTCAAACTAAATATTAAACAAGAACAATAATTTCGTCGGTTGAACATGGAATTCAGAGTAAATGAAAAATGAAGAAATGGTATTTAATGGAGCTGCAGGTGGCATAATTGCACGAAATTCCGTGGACGAGTAACCTACACGAATTCTTCGATGATGACCGAGAGAGTTGATTGATTTGATCGCATACTTTCTGCTGGGGTAATAGGTCTATTCACCTCAAGAATTGCTGTCCACGCCGGGGCACCGATTGGCATTATCTATCGTAACCGAGCATATTAATAACCTGCTGGCTGGATGGACAATGGATAGAGCTGGTAATGATCGAGGACCGTACCTGCTACCGTAATAATGGGTTGGAAATGGTTGGCAGTTCCAGAGGCGTCATGAGCACGCGCACACAGTGGCGAACCCGGTACGTTTCCCGTGTTGGTAGAGGGTATGTTAACAATGGTCTCATTAAGACCGTTTACGCAGCGACTGTAAAAGTGCGCACTGCACACAATTTCCGATGAAACGTAATTTATTCGACGAGAAACGTAAGCCGTAAGCGTCCTCCGCTGAATGATTAACTGTTTTCCTATTGCGAGCATATTTCTCGCTGGATTAGCTTGATTCAGTGAGTTATCGTACCGCCAATCGAATTTAGTATTCGCGACTGTCGATGAATTACGCTCAAAAACCATAATTAATGATTATTAATTAATTATTACACGTTAATGCGTTGCCTAGTTACAGCGAAGCCTTGATTTAAGAAAAATCCTCGGGACCGCGCTGTTTCTTAGATGTTGTACTTCTACTATTTCTTCGCAGACGAGGGGAGGAAGCAAGAATCGAGGGGCAACGTTTTTCTTAGATTATACAGCTCCCGTTTTCTTAGGTCAAGGCTTCACTGAATTACTATTCGATTATTTTTCCGATTGATATTGTTACTGGCAAGTGTTACAGAATAAAAGAGTTGCAGCGAGTATGTGGGAAAATATGCAACTTGTTTCCTTGACCGAGATACGTTACATATGAATATTCGGTTCGGATTAAAATAAATAGTTAATTTAACGTGTAGCAACGACCTTCGTTGTTGGAATTCATTCATGAAAACGTATAGAGCGTGTTTCACAAACAAAATAATGTTTCTGTCTTATTTGCATGTCCATTAATGTTCCATAACGCTTTTTACTCTCGTATTTCTCGGTTTATTAGTTTTATGCTGAGAATCGTGTGATACGGCTGTCCAAACAACATTCTTCGGGCTCATGGTCAGTTTACCTTATCTTGTTCATTAGAATTTTAAATTATACATTTGCAGACACTTTGCAGCTATACGTTGCAACGACCAGGAAGGAAAGACTCCGCAGAGCCGTAAGTTTATAAATTATTATTTCTTCCAAATTTATTCAACACCAAACTTACCACTGCCAGTCAAACGACCGGTTTTATATTTTACGTTTTACGATTATTGAAAGTATGAAGTTGTTTACATGGAAGTCGTTCCGATAAAGCGATTTTTATATCATTTTAAATTTATATTGAATTTTTATATTACTCGAAATTTACATTGAATTTTCATATAAAAAATTATATATTAATTTTTTATGTAAAATTTAATATTATTTGAAATTTATATTGAATTTTGATATTATTTATTTTTTTATTTTTAATTTTTATTCCATTGTGATTGGGATAAAAATTGCACAAAATCGAAATAAATAGAGCCTCGTCATCTGTATAAGCTGAAACATTTTAACCGCGTTTAGCGTTAACATTTTCGTTCAGGCGATTTGTCGAAAATGCACGTTAAATGCTGTTAATAACTGTTCGGTCGAGTGGGCCGTTGGGAACGAAAGAAAAATAGAATAGGAAACGGGAACAACTTCATTTATCTATGCAACAGAGGGTGCTCCAAACGTTCTCGGGCCAACACGTCGACAAACGAGCGGACAGAAGTTTTGTCAAATGGTCTGAATAATTTTGAACAGCCGCGTTCGCCGGCATTTTGCTTTACTACGTCGAATTTCCTGGCCGCTTCATAATGCCAAAAGGACTGACCCGATTTACAGTGACTCGCGAGAAAGTACTTTGGCCGTACCACACGAAGAAGCTGTCCTTGGATCACAGGCCCGTTAGATCCAGAGAAACGATCGACGCACAATTAATTGCATAACCGCGAGACTCTTGAGAAACACGGAACCCGTAGATAATCAAACACGCCGACGAAATAAATAGTAATTGTTACCATCGCGAGCATTTACCGGCTGCTTTGCGCGCGGCCGCTCGTAAATTTTATAAATCGCCGACGTATTTTGTAACGCTGTTATAAAACATTTATTTCGCTGTGAATACCATTAGCCACGCTCAAAAGCGAATGATATACGTTCTTGCAGCAATAACCATTATATGGTCGGATTCAATTTTTCCATTTACTTTTTACTCCTTAGTGAAATGGAAACCATTAAATCTTCGCGTGAGGGACAACAGCGGATCCTTATTGTAAAATAAAAAATTTTCTACCTGAATTACAACAAACAGGAGTGAAATTAAAATAAATGAAATGAAAATAAATTTTTATTTTACTCCTGTTTGTTGCAATTCAGGTGAAAATATTAGTATTAAAATGAAAATAGAAAATAAATAAAATGAAAATAAATTTTATTTTTTTATTTATTTTCTATTTTCATTTTAATACTAATATTTGCACTGTCTCAAATATGCACCTATTCGTTTTTCTTATAAATCTATAAAACTCGCTGTCCACTTATCAAAAACTATCGTTTTCATTGTTAAGGGAAGAAGTATACAAGGTGTCCAAAAAATTTCCGAAAACTTTGAATATCAAGGTGTTTGGGGACCAGAATTAATATTATTAATTAATATTATAATATCCAGAAATAATATTACTAGATTACTTTATGCAAAATTAAAAATCGTATTTCTTCCCTTAATGATTTTACCAGAGGAGAAATCATGCATTGACATTTTCAATTTTTTCAATTTTCTTACAACTTTCAATCTCATCTACTCAATTTTCCTATAATCGCATAAAGACCCGCATTCCAGTGATTGTTATAATTGTGCGTGTTCATTTGAATAATAATTATTTAATGATAATTAAAGATAAATTGATAATCAAATTATAGATAAATTATTGTATAAAAAAAATCAATATAAATTGATTGAAATTATAGATAAATTGTATACAAGCATGATGGTTAAAGAGCACCGAATGCATTATAAATTCGAATGTCAATCGACACTGTCACCGGTAATAGCTGCCATAGTTTCAGCGGGCGATCTGTTTCGCTGACACGCACACTGTCGGCCACGTTACGCGGAAAGATTTTATTTTATAACGCCGCGTAAATTTCGATCTGGACGCTTTAATTTTCATTGGCCCGACGACAAGCCGATTCCGGCCGCGACAGCTGAATTCGCCAGAGACCCACCGCGAAATTGATTTTCGGAAATGCATCGTTTGAAGAGTTGCCAGAACGCATACACACAGAGTCACGGAGCGCGCCGATATTTTGCGGTCTCTTTCTGGCCTGCGTTCTGCTCGCAAATTCTACACGAACACGCCGCGGCCTGAACCCGGGCCGGGGAAACAGTAAATACGCGATCCTGCGTGGAATTCGAAATAGAAAAAATTACGCCGGCTACCCCACCGACTATCTGCACGCAGGCGACAGAAGCCTGCTGCGGGGATTGCGATTGGAAAACACTCTGGCCGAAACAATTGCTCGAACGTCGTTGGAAAAATAATGTTCACGAAATTTTATTAAAAGCGTCCTTTTCACCGCGTTTTTATTAGCTCGCTTTCTTATTTGTTTGTCTGTTCGATGGCAATTGATTTTAATCTAACTTCCTGATGAGCTGGAGACTTGATTATAGAAAAAAAAATTTTTGAAAAAGTCTATCCGTTTCGAAGAAAATAAAAATTTAATATTTACATCCCCACTCCGCGCGACGACGCTCTCTACTTGACAATACATTATGCAAAAAAAATTTTTTGAAAAATTCTATCTGTTTCGGAGAAAATAACAATTAAATATTTACCTTTTCATTCCCTCGCGAAACTACGTCATCACGTTCAGCGATCCCCACTCCGCGCGACCTATGCGCGCGCACTCTGACTCGTCCCCACTCCGCGGACCCACTTCGCCCCGACGGAGCTCAGTACATGATAGTACGTCGCCGCGTGACGATCGGTAGTACATGATCGCTTTGTTTATCAAGTGAAATTTACAGTAAGCTTAACGAGTATACGACGTATTAATACAGATTGATACAAGTATTAACACAAGACTAAAAAGCAGAAAATAATAATTTAACGAAACATAAATTTTTAATTAAAAATACCACGTTTTTAAAAACGGATTAAAAAGTATAAAATAATATATATTCTTACGTATTTTATAATCTCATCGGAGGAGAAGTTTTATTTACTCCAGCAGGTCGGGAAAATTCTACAGAACACGTAATCGAAATTACGTAAATTCCTGTTAACTAATGTTACTCCGTTCGCGTACCTGCCGTGTGCCAAAACCGCAATTTACTTCCGAACAAGCCAATTTGAAATTGATTGTACTCGTCACTCAACAAAGTAGCTCGAAGAACACTTACACCGGGAATGTTTATTTGTTTTATGGGCTAACACGAACGCACAGCTGCGCCAACCGTCAGGCTGAAAATTGTTTAAGTTAATGTGATTTGTCTGGGACTGTGGAAACGTTTACACGTGCCTACATGGAAGTCGCACACGCGCCAGACAGTCTCGATGCAGGGGCAACTTATTCTAAGAACTCCCTTGCCCATGGTACAGGCCATCGCGAGCTAACTGGCATGCATGTGAATGAGTCTCGATTATTCGAGAGGATGAGTAACGTCAACTATTTTGTATGCAAAACGCAACGCCCCGTGCGTTAAACGACGCCAGGCGCCGCGAGTAAACCACCCGATAACTGCGTCGCCCTACAGGATCTACAATGTCTCCTACCGATTCAGTTATTTAGACGTTCTAATCACTTTCTGACAATTTTTTTTTAATTTTTTTAAAAACTCGGGACGTGGGGGAAGGCCCTGTCTAAGATTCATTCCCCCACGTCTAATCCGAGGACAACCGCTCATGTTCTTGCCTATTCAATTTCTGGACACTGTGCTTTGACACTGTTTCGACCATCATCGTCATCCAACACAATGGAACTCCCGGAGCATTCGGTCCTTGAACTTGTTACTGGTATATATAGGTGAAGACATGAAAAATATTGAACAATTTTTGCTACGCAGAAAATTATAAATATTCCGTTTTGTCGATCGTACGAATTAATAGGAATTAGTTTATGATATCGCGCACAGGTTCGATAAAAAATCAAAACAAAGTAATTTTGATAGTAAATTTGATAGTAAAAAATTAGAAAATTAATTAGAAAAATAGAAAATTAAATTTAATTAAATTAGAAAATTAGATGGTCAAAAATTTATAGTAAATTGATAGATTTGATAAGAACTTTTTTTATCTAGTTCAACGCGCCTAAACCTATCACTGCTAGTCAAATGACCGATTTAATATTGTTTTACTTTACAACTGTTAAAATACAGCTACTTTCATGGGAAATGTTTGAATAAATTTCTTTATTCCAGCTCGTTGTCTAAATGTATGGTTTTCTACATAAAAGAAATGATTAATTTATCGTTCGTGTCTGATCTATTATAGATTCGACATATTATTAGTTTCCTAACGTAGAACAGTCAGTTTTAATGCTCTATAGATAGTGACAGTATGCAACGAAGATATGAAGTGAAATTGTATATGAAATAAAGTTGAAATTCTTACGCGGTGAGCAATTCCTATCTCTATTGATGCTGTAAAATGAACTGAATGGGAAGCGTTAATGAGATTTGAATGTCCCTTTGCCGGGTACTCGATGCGTGAAGTTAATGGATTCCCGTTAAGAGGTTCAAAGAATCGAAGAGTTGAACGGCCGCTGAAGAGTGTGTGTGCTTCGCATGCAGATCGCATTAAACTAATTTGATTCGAGGCGAACCGAAATTCCAGTTTTAATGATTAACGTTTGATAATGGCAAACAAGATAACACTTCGATGCGGGAGGTATTGTCGGGCTAATGGAATAAATAAAAAATGTTATAATTATCCTCGATCCCAATAAAATCAATTTTTTAGAACATGCCATTCATTAATAAAATGTTTATAATAACTCCTACTCTCGTTAACATTTACTCTCTTATTCTTCACTTATTGCTAGACACAAAATTGTGTAGTCGAAAATCAAATACTGCTGGAGGAAAAAAATTCAAGATGTCAATGTACGATTTCTCTATTCAAATCATTAAGTTTAATTTTATTTTTATTTATTTTATTTTGCAAAAATATCCGCAGTCTGCTTACTACAATTTCCAAAATAATAAATGTATTTTTATGAGAAATTGTTCAACAAAATTTATTCAAGCAAACATTATAATAGAAATTGTAAGAAGTCTCATTCAATCGAAGTTCATCATCATTATTATAAAACAATACGCATGTATGTGCCACGTTTAATGTTTAATGTTCAAAATTCTTCATTTATTACTAGTCTGCTGATCTTGATGCATTTACAGCAAAATTTTCTAGTTGAAATTCAAAACTGTTTGAAAAACTAATTCAAGATGTCAATGTACGATTTCTCTATTAAAATCATTAAGAGAAGAAATAATATTCTGTGTGTTTGGTTAACATTTCTCGCAATCAATTTGATGCAGACAATTTTTATTTTGCAAACATATCAGCAGTCTGCTTACTACAATTTCCAAAATAATAAAGATATTTTCATGAGAAGTTGTTCGACAAAGTTTATTCAAGCAAATATTATAACAAAAATTCATCATTATTATAAAACAATTATTTTTAATATTCAAGTACAACTGTACGATCTAAGTAACCGCACGGTCCCGAGAGTTTTTCTTAGATCGAGGCTTCGCCATAACCGAAAACTGATTCGACTGGATCGATTTGACGCCAGTGCAGGAAGTTTAAACATCGCTTTTGGTGGAAAAGAAATCGGTTTAGCGTTTTTCCTCGAAGGAACGCATCAATCTCCCGCAGCGTTCTCCGGAATATTAAACCTGCCGAGCTCGCAGAAGGAAACGGCGGCGGGAACGGAATCGATGAAGACGAATCGGTCCAGCACTCGCTCGATGATATTAAAAAATGCCCGGGGGTTAAGTGGTGTAATTTTATTTACCCGAAGGCACCGGGTTCGAGTCGTTTCTCAGGCTTAACCAGACGCGGGTCGTTATCGCCAGCTTTGCCTTGAAACAAAAGCTTGGAAAAGTGGACGCGCGCGCGCGAGCGCGGCAGATGGAGAGGTGGGAAGAAAAAGGGAGATAGATAACGTCAAGGGCCATAGACGGAGAGGTAGAAATAGAAGAAGATTTCTTTTGAAACTGCCTCTCTCTCCTTGAACCTCGCGACGAATGCCGCGGAGATTTTCCGACATTTTTCCACCGTCCTTTGTTCGCCGTTAAAGTATCCCAGAAATAATTTCGAGACAACCGTCTCGTTTACTTTTCCTACCACCGCACCACTTTCTCTCTCTCTCTCTCTCTCTCTCTCTCTCTCTCTTGGTTCAGCTCTGGCGAATAAATATGAGGAAGCCGTTTTTGTGAAGCATTCGAATATCTCCGTCCGTGTATATTGTTGACGCAATCTTATTTATTACACCCAGACACTTCGCCTCGAAGACGACGGCGACAAAGCATCCCTCCAATTAGAGATTAGCTTTTAATCAAGACACATTGTCTTAGTGAACGACGTGAATCACCCTCCTATCGGCGCAACTACGCCCGCTTTTTACGCTAATTATCAGTTACACGACTAGTTCTCCGTTCCGGTGATTTAAACCCGCTGCCTACGAATTAGCAGCGGCGTGCTAATCAGATTTTGCCGGAGCTTAAGGTCGACTCGAGCGAAAACAATTATGTGTATCAATGATTGAGGAATCTGATGCGTTGATAAAATGATGGAATGAAACTGCTGCTAAAATTCGAATTTTACGAGTAAAGAAATTGTATTTAAATTGAAATTCAAATACCATAATTTCAATTTTTAGCTTCAATGATATTGTATTTCATATACAGAAATTGTGTTCAAATAAAATTCAAATAAAATAATTTCAATTGTTAGCTTCAATGATATTGTATTTCATATACAGAAATTGTATTCAAATGAAATTCAAATACCATAATACAATGAAATTATATTGTATATACAGAAATTGTATTCAAATGAAATTCAAATACCATAATACAATGAGATTGTATTTTATATACAGAAATTGTATTCAAATGATATTCAAATACCATAATACAATAAGATTGTATTTCATATTCAGAAATTGTATTCAAAAGAAATTCAAATACCATAATACAATGAGATTGTATTTTATATACAGAAATTGTATTCAAATGATATTCAAATACCATAATACAATAAGATTGTATTTCATATTCAGAAATTGTATTCAAATGAAATTCAAATACCATAATACAATGAAATTGTATTGTATATACAGAAATTGTATTCAAATGAAATTCAAATACCATAATACAATGAAATTGTACTGTATATACAGAAATTGTATCCAAATGTAATTCAAATAGCATAATACAATGAAATTGTACTGTATATACAGAAATTGTATCCAAATGTAATTCAAATACCATAATACAATGAGATTGTATTTCATATACAGAAATTGTATTCAAATGAAATTCAAGTGCCATAATACAATGAAATTGTACTGTATATACAGGAATTGTATTCAAATGAAATTCAAATACCATAATACAATGAAATTGTACTGTATATACAGAAATTGTATCCAAATGTAATTCAAATACCATAATACAATGAAATTGTATTTTATATACAGAAATTGTATTCAAATGAAATTCGAATACCATAATTTCAATTCTTAGCTTCAATGAAATTTCGCTCCATATTTCGTCTGGAACGCCACAGGGACATTAATCTTAACAAATTGTTATAATATCTACCCTATCTCCAGTGAAAATTGAAAAAAAATTGGAAAATGTGTGCTTTCCCGGAGGAGAGGGCGCAGCCCGTATATCGCAAAAGTGTACGGTGAATTTTAAAATCGCGCGGCGGTTTTAACGCGTTCGTTTCCACGCTTGGTGTAATCCGCCATATAAAGAAGCGCGGCAGTTTAATTCAACAGGCCGCGAGAATCCGGCGCGTTTGCTTCGAACAAGAAATCCGCTGGCGAACGAGCGACGCGAAGCTTGCGCAAACGGTAATCGTGGTAAAGTGATTCACTCGTCCCTCGCGACTTTAAAACGTTAAGACGAGTACAAGGTTACGGGCCGGCATTATCCTCCGCGGCGATCTTTCCAAGTTCATTAACGTGTCCTACGTGGGCTTAAAACGAGTCAACCAGCGGCGCTGCTCTCGCCGCTCCGGGATTCGTAGGCAGTCAGACGAACGGACGCACACGTTGCGCGTAACCGAAAATGCTCGCCGGTGCTCGACGATCCAAACCGTTCCGCAACGAGACATTTCAGAAATTTACCCTAACGAAGTTATCGTCCGATGGAATTTTAGCCGATTTTCTACGATATTTAGCATTCAACACTATCATAAACTACTTTGTTCGGAGTTTCTACTTGAAATTCTTCTACATGTGTACCTCCTGTCTGGATATAATTTTTTTCATACCTTTAGTTGTACAGTTATTCACAATATTATCTATATTGTTAACTCTTTAATTATATTTAAATATATATTTATAGAAATTTATATAATTTAATTATATATAAATTTTTTATTTATAATTTTTATATATATTTTTTATTGGCTACCGTTTTTTTTTTGCTAAAAAAGGTCATTTTGTTTAATTCGTCTTCCTCGAAGATTAAATCCTGGGTGCGCCACTGCCTCATATAATACTGAAGTGTTTAGTTTGTTGGTTAGATGCCGACATGTCTGATAATGTAAACAATATTTTAAATAATAGTCCAGCAATTTTTAATCACGCCTCAGTAGCGCCACTCGAGTGCTAAGGGTTAATTATGTTGGCATTTAATCAATTAATACACGTTCAAGTATTGTACGACTTATGCAACGACTCTACTAGTCTAGTAAAATAACCTACTCGTTTCTGAATGCCCGTGAGTTAAAAATTTTAAAAAAACTGTGTACTTGCCTACGATTATTTATATGTATTTTGTATTGTATTATATAAAGTATAATAATGTATTGAAAAATAATGTACAGCAAAATAATCTCCTCCTTGAGATTCTAATTGCATTAAATAAAAATGATAAATAATAAAGCATTGTATCCATGTAAATGTTAACAATTGTTCGGAATATTGATCTTGACGACATACGTGACGATGAATGAAGATGAATGGAATTGAGTCCACCTTTGTTAACATTTACCTGCATCGATTTCATATCCATAAAATGAAAAAAATCATATAGATATAATATGATTGTAGGTTGAAAGAAATATGTAATTTTTACTCTGTTCATTTTAATTTTCTGCCATTTTCAGTACAATACATGCTTGGATAATTGAAATTCTTCAAATTTCATTCCTGCCGCGAATGCATCAAATCCGCAGGCTAGTTATCAACGACAGAATTCTCTCTCGGGCCCATATTAGTGGAAAAAAGTCGGCTGTTCTTCCGTTTACGGTCCACCTCAGAATTCGATGAAATTTTGAAAATAGGTTCTTTTTTTACTAAAATGACGATTTCCAGAAGGATTTTTGGCGAGTCGAAAAAATTTTTTTTATCATTTCAATGCCCGAATTTCAAACCCGAAAAGTTTATTTATTATTTATGCGATTAGAATGAGTTGTGATTAGGTTAGGTCGGCCGTAAGACTAGCCCGACCACGCATACGAAAATCCAGGAGTAGTCTTTAAAAATTGAAAGATTACCTTATGTATGTATCACTCTAAATTAAAGAGGATTCGCTTATAGATCATGTGTGTGAATTTTTATGGTACTATGAGGTGAACTAGGTTGGTGATGATCCATTTTTACAATTAATTGAAGATATTCAATATAAAATAAAAAATCGATAAGTCGGTAAGGTAGAGAGCGACATTGAAATGATAAAAAAAAATTTCGACTCGCCAAAAATCCTTCTGGCATTCGTCATTTTAGTAAAAAAAGAACCTATTTTCAAAATTTCATCGAATTCTGAGGTGGACCGTAAACGGAAGTTTCGCCAAAATGTCATTTTACATAAAGCTCCTGTGTGATCGCATCGCAAAGCTTCTAAGGGCAGCGGAACTTTCGGAATGACCTACTATAAGAATGTTTAATGCGCCGCTCCAAGATCTCTCGAAGCAACACGCACGCGTGCACTCTCTCGGGCCGTGAGCGTTCCCAGAGACAACGTCGTAATCATAAATCGCGTGGTGCAGTGGCACGATGGAAAAGTGCAATAAGACTGGCAGTGCACGGAAGTGGGGAGCCTCGCTGGTAGCCGGTTGTACGATGTTAATTTACTACTCGAGAAGTCAAAGTGATTCGCGGCTTGGTGCTCCCGAGAGACCCGAGTCGGCCCCCGACGTTCTTTATGATCCGCCCCCGTCGAGAAATTTACACACCGGGAAATTTCCGGAAAACGCGGGAACGCGAGCACCGCGAGGGAAATCGATTGGCACGGAGGCAATTAATGGCGGCGAGGCCGAAAAGCGGAGACAGCGAAACAGAAGTACGAGAATGATAAAGCGACAAGGAGGTAGAAGAGGAGGGGGAGTATTCGAATTTTTAAAAAAAAAAAAAGAAGAAATAATCGGACGAGATTTACGCGAAATAATTCATCATCGTGACAACTTCCCGCGGACTGGACTGGAGCTGTTTACTTTAAATTGCTTCACGATTGATGCGACCGTGCCAGCGTAGATTTATACAGGGTGGGCGCCATATTTTGCCATCTAGATTTACGTCATTATTATTACGCGTAGCAAACAATGTTCATTTATTTTGTAGGTGGACGTGTAAAGGCCATATGAAGGTCCTTAATTTTTTTTTAATGGAATCATATATTTTTTATTGCATCAGCTGATGCTCCTTCATATTCTTTACAAAAAAGTATTAAGTACATATTTTTTTTGTAGTTGGACGTGTAAAGAACATATGATGGTCATTAATGTCTTTTTTTTTTACAGAAAAGTATTAATCTATTTGTGTAAAAAAGAAATCATTAGTTTAGGAGATATTTTAATTATAATTTGTTAGAAAATCTCGACTCCTCTGGTCAATAATATGAATTCAATGTGATAATGTATCATAGTAGGAGTAAACAGACATTATAATTAAAATATCTCCTAAACTAATGATTTCTTTTTTACACAAATAGATTAATACTTTTTTGCAAGGAATATGAAGGAGCATCAGCTGATGCAATAAAAAATATATGACTCCATTTATAAAAACATTAATGACCTTCATATGTCCTTTACACGCCTACCTACAAAACAAATGTACCATTCTACTTCATCTGAAACATTGTTTGCTATGCGTAATAATAATTACGTGAATCTAGATGGAAAAATGTCCACCCTGTATATGCATGTTATTCGGGGTTGATATAGTGACAGGGGTTTGCTGAAATTTCATTCTCCCCACGCATCGTATAATACGGGATACATTTGTTGGTGTTCGTATGAATTTTTAAACGGCCCGTAAAACGTATAAATCGCTATGAAGAATGACAGAAGCAAGTGGGACAAGATATTTTCTGGTTGTCGGAGGGTTTCGAGCAATTTAATTCTCCAATGCCGGCCGCCTCTCTTTGATGAATGTACCCACTTGAAAAATAACTGCTTTGTTCCAGTTCGTTTCCTGTTTTATATGCAGAAACAACAGAAGGCGGAGTGACACAAAGAAGATTTTGTTCCCTTTGTTGCGCTGCCCCACTCCGGCGTTATTAAATGTTAAACTCGGTAATGGCTACAATTACCTAATAGATTTCGACGTCTCGGGAATTGCTCTCGATTTACTTCACTATTTGGAAAATCTTCTCTTTATATTCTGCTGGCACTACTATCTTGAAACGTTCGCTTGCCAGTTCCCTCTTAAACGTACTCGATTTTTTTCTGGTGTCGCGTCCGGTGGTCCAACCATTAAAGAAATTGATAATCAATAAAAGAATCTATGAATTCAATATTTTTGAATAATAATTAATATGTAAGTAATAATTAATACTGATTATTAACTTCACTTATTAAACACGATATAAGTATAACTATATTATACAATTTATTATATAAGTATAACTATAATATATAAATATATATGAGTAATAATTAATACTGGTTATTAACTTCACTTATTAAACACGATATAATTATAACTGCATCAAATTGCATCCGATAATCCTCGGAAAATACTTATTAAGAGAAATCGTTTCCTTTTTCGTTCAAATTCTTACGAATCAATTTTGTCAAGTTGAACATTCGCTTCTATATTTTTGTATTTCTCATTCAAACGATGGGAAACGCGATGTGCTATTTAATGTTTGCACCGACGCATTGTGCACGCGGATGCTCGAGTTTTTCGCGCGTATCGATCGGACAGAGCTCGATTTTAATTAATATAATATCATCGTATCGAAGTCCTTTCGCTGCACTGTCAAGCCTGTTAACTGCAGCTCGATTTTCATTATTTCGTTGCTCTCTTTCAAACGAGTCAGTCTCGTCATGCATGTCTTCTGCTGAAGTGCATAATGAAAAGTCGGGCTCGTGCGGACGGATGCAGTACAAAATTAACCTCTTCGACGCGGCAGTCGACGCACGCCTGTGCGAATGCGTTTGATAGCTTGTCGACTATACGGTTGTCTACTCGTTCGTGTCGAAACGATTAAATCGAATGAAATTATGATATTTAAATCACAGCGGTGCACCTGCAAGAGAACATTCTTCGAAAATTGCACAACATTATAGAGAATAATTATCAGTGTGCTGTGTGCTTTATACGTTTATGATAACAATGAATTCACTATAAAAACTATTTAAAGAAAACATACAATGTTATTTAATTTATTTAAATTTATTTAATTTTATGTTATCAATAATTATCAGCTTGTGGTCACTAGATTAAAAACTTGATTGAAATATAAAGTACAATTAAATTAAATATTGTTTGTGACAATTTTGACAAACATCCACAGCCAATAATAATAGTGCAATGATACCATATATTTATAGGATGCAGAGATCTTCGAAAAAGCATAAAACGATAAGATTGAATACAAGCACTGTTTACGACATGTTCATCGAATTACCGTTTCTGTTTTACCAACAGAATTGCGACAAAACAGCGGTATAACACGGTCGAAGATAAAAATAAAAGGAACCACGGGTTTTTCCGAGAACCCCAGTTGGCAAAGTGCTGTCCATTTATCCCGTTCGGGTATGCTAGCGATTTAAATCGATGCCAGTAAATAAAATAGGAAGCGGAGTCGTTACAATTCGTGCGGGAATATCGAGTACAGCTAGCATAATTACGTGCGTTGAACGAACTATTGCGCAACGAAAGTGTGGCGGTACCGTTTCACGGGATGATAATTAACGGCCGCAAAGCAGTGTGCATTTCCTGTCGTAGTTTGCGCACGTATTCAGCGGTGCATTAGCCGAATGTGACGGGACAGTAAGGAGTAATCCGTTCTACAGTATTTTCTCCATCAATGTCCCAAAAGTCTGACCCGTAAATGTTAAAGATCTATCCCCATTACTGCGGGGTATAGCCCCTTGAGGAAAAATATGACACGGGAATTTCCAACTTCTTTATTTTTCATTATTTTTTTTATGAGACTTCGATGACCATATTTGTGGCATTTTTCTAAGAAAAATGATACCAAATATGATATAATTCCGACGATATTTACTTGTGTAATAGACAATTAAAGTTTCGAGCGCAAGGTACGCTATCCTTCCTCGCACCCGAAACTTTAATTGTCTCTTACACACGTAAATATCGTCGGAATTATATCATATTTGGTATGATTTTCATTAGAAAAATGCCAGGAATATGGTCATCGAAGACCCATAAAAAAATAATGAAAAATAAACAAGTTTTGAAATTTGGATTAACTACGTTCGACAAAAGTCAAAGAATACTGTTCCTGGCTTCTAAATGTCCCTCGGCAGACCCGTGCTGGGGACTTGTACGGATAAAACACTGTAGTTGGAGACTTTATCGCGTTCGTTATTCTTCGAGAGAGGTTGTTGTTTCCTTTTTGAATACAGCCCCGAGCTGTCGATACGCTCGATTCCGAAGGATCATAATTATCACGGGGCCGAGCCCGAGAGAGAGTCCCGGAGTCTTATCGTTCGTCCTTCGTGTTCATTCTTCGCGAAACTCCGGGGCAACCATTATTCTCGCGGAATGCAAATCCGATACAAACTGCCGTACAGTTTCTCCACCCTTCATCTTAACCCGGAGGAGCAGAGAACTCCACCTCCGGGAGCCCTGGCGCAGCCAGGGAATGGAACTATGGCTGCGGTTGGCGGAGAAGTTCGTCAAGTGAGTAGCTCGTTGTCAAGATCCTCCGGGAAGATTAAGATCGCGGACCGGAGAGCAAGAAGCGAAAGATAATGCCGGATAACGTTCCCTCGGCCGTATTCGATTTAACGCGGGAGCAACCCGCGTGATTTATTCCGTTGATCGAATGCAATTTCTGCCCGGCCACGACCATTTGGTCGCCGATCATCACGCGATAATGTCGGATCGCGTTTCGGCCGATAGCATTGAGTGATGGAAACCCACCGCTCAGCGGGATTGCACCACAGCCCCGACGAATAAATAAATGATCGCTCGATTGACTATTAAATATTTTCGATGCTTATGGAACGGTGTAACCCGACATGCTCGATGAAAATATTGTTGCGAATGGCAGAGACGTTGCCATTACTTGCCACGGTTCAATCTCGGGATTTATAAAGGGCTCCTTTCATTTTCTACCTTCTCAAGCCTATCGGAGACCATCGTTCATTTATTTTGGATTTGATGAGACTGGCGCATCTTAGAGGCATCAAAGTTGTCCGTAGATTAGTTTGTGAAATTGATATACAGGATGGGTACTCATAAACAGGCCGCCTGAATAAGTCGTTTGCTTTTGAAGATACGATGGGTGTGGCAAAAACTTTTCTTCAAATTCGACACAACAGCTTGAGTTCTGCTTGAGACGTTCGGATTAGTTTACTAATTAATGTCTTTTGACGACTCCGCCTATAAAACTAAATTAGTAACATCAGATTGGGTCCAATGGAAATTGCCGACACAGTTTTCACCGAATCCAGATTTGACCGACAACCAATTTAACTGACAACGCCTTTAACCGGCAGCGGATTTGATCGACAACGAATTTGACCGGCAACGAATCTAAAATCTTTAAATTAGTGTCGGTCAAAATCGTTGCCGGTCAAAATAATTGTTTGTCAAATTCGTATCGGTCAAAATCTTTGTCGGTTAAATGCGTTGTGGGTCAAATTCGTGACTGTTAAATGCTTTGTCAGTCAAATTCGTGTCGGTCAAAATCGTTGTAGGTTAAATTCGTTGGCGGTCATATTCGTGTCTGTTAAATACGTTGTCGGTTAAATTCTTTGTCGGTGAAATCTGGAGGCGGTGATAACTGTGTCGGGGAAATCGGTGTTGGTGATTTTCATGGGACCCCATCAGATTACGGGTATCATAATTTTCTTTTATCTTGAAAAGCAAGCGAGTTATTCAGCTAAGCTGTTCGTAACGGTCCACCCTGTGATTGTCCATTGTCCCTTTAAGAAGAATCTTTACGTTCCGACTTCGCAGCACGCGTTTCCGTTAAACGCTACGCGAATCCATTTCGCAGCGCGGAGAAAAGAAACTCTAGTCGGCCGGCTTTTTTTACGGGAGGGACGTGCAATTGCCATGCTCGCGGCAGACTGAAATATTCGTCTGGTTTATCCGAGAATGTTAAGCCGTAATCGTACGGGCAACCTAGGCCCTGGTGCCTTTCCATTAACCAAACTGCCTTGGCATAATCTCCCATTAGCCATCGACCATGCGCGGGTGTAATCGCCGTTTGCGAATTCAGACTTCGTGGCTCTTTCGTTAAATGGAAATCGTTTCAACGTTGTTCACTTTATAGACCGATGTTCGCACGATTACTTCAGAGATCCTTGTTGCTCGAGTTGTATGCTATGCTCCTAAAGTAACTAGCTGCGGATAGCACGAGGTATCAGTAGGTGCACGCGGAACCTTCATCGATCACAGAGAAATGGTCTCTTTATTAAAGTAACCTCGTCGTTATCCTGTCTCTGTATAATTCAATGCGTCATATAGTATTATATAGTAGTATATAGTAAAGTATTATATATAGTATTATATATAGTATTATATATAGTATTAGTATATAGTAAAGTATATAGTACAGTATATTGTACAGTATATAGTATAGTATAGTATATAGTATAGCATATAGTATAGTATATAGTATAGTATATAGTATAGAATATAGTACAGTATATAGTACAGTATATAGTATAGTATAGCATAGCATATAGTATAGCATATAGTATAGTATATAGTATAGTATATAGTATAGTATATAGTATAGTATATAGTATAGAATATAGTATAGTATATAGTATAGTATATAGTATAGTATATAGTATAGTATATAGTATAGTATAGTACATAATATATAGTATTATTATCGTATTATATCAAACTAGCACAATTGCTTTAATGTCTGATCGAACGTTTGCGCCGAGATCATCAATACTTGTTGTTATAGATTATTATAGTGTCTGGAATGTGCGCGAAGCCAATCGATAGCATTCGGGAAGTCTCCTAATATTCGAGAAAGTTCGTTTCCCGTGAAAGGTCCGCTGGTTGGTTGTTATCCGCGGCGAGATCCTTTCAGAAACCGATGGAAAATCCATCTGGGAGTCAATGGCGAGCGGAAGATGAAGGGTGGGCGTCGAGGGTGAGCGGCTGCATTCCGCGTAGATGCGTTCTCGTTGGGTTTCGAGCAATCGATACGAAACCCCCATGGCTCTGGACCGTTCCAAATCAATTCCCTTGAGAGTTACACCCGGGTTCGTTTCGGTTTCACCCGTTGTTCCCCCGTATCTCCACGCTCCGCACATTTGCTATACGAGACTATTAACTACCCTCTTTTTTCCACGGCACTAAAGGGTGCGAGAGACCGTCACCACTGCGTCCCATCGCTGCCACGTATTTCTCACCAACCCGTTGCACCGACCTAACGCTAATGCCACCGAAAATTTCCTATAGTACCACGCAGTCACGTAATTTCGGCAATCCTTCCTCTTTTCGTTACCAGGTCATATTTGAGGGTCGGTCGATGATAATTAACTCTACGTTGAGGGGCAGCCGCGATTTACAATTTTAGGGAAATTAGTACTTGTTTTAACTATTTTTTTCTTTTAACCCTCCACCGGCATTATGGGTCGTGTCACGTTCGGTGGTCCAACCATTAACGAAATTGATAATCAATAAAAAAATCTATTCATTCAATATTTTTGAATAATAATTAATATTAATTATTACTAAAAAATATTGAATTAATATTAATTATTATTCAAAAATATTGAATTCATAGATTCTTTTATTGTTTATCAATTTGATTAATGGTTGGATATTTTTGAATAATAATTAATATTAATGGATTACGCAGAGAGGAAAGAGAGAGAGAGGTTAACTTATACATTAAATTAAAGACTTGAATAAGTACCTGAAAATTTTTCAGATTTTTTTACAACTTGGGATAATAGACATTTAGGACCGGAAATGAAGACATTGTTGAAAAAATCGAATGTAAAATCGTAACACAGAATGATATCTGGTGTGATCGAATCTTGAAAACAATTCCTGCATTATTATTATACAGGGTGAGTCACCAACCGTTTGTACCTCAAATATCTTTATTGTTTCTAAAGATACGTAAAATATGGTAAGGACAAAGTTGAATGGTACAATGGGGCTGACACGATGCAAAAAAAAATTTTGTTCTTATGTCATTGTTTTTGGAGATATCGAGGTCACCTTGACTTTTTTTAAATGGAACCACCCTTTTTTAACACCTACAATGATAATCCCTTTCATTAGGAATTCAGTGATTATAATTAGTCCAAGGTCATTCAAGATCAAGGACAGAAAAAACGTATAAAACTAAAATATGTAAGCTATATATCTTGAAGATATATATGATCAAGAAGTTATATAAGACAAGAACTTGACAAGAGTATGTTGAAGTGTAAATGCGATCGAGCAAACATAGGGAGTGAGTAATAATAAGGAGCTAGTAAGTTGCGTCCTCTCAACAACAATGCGAGAGAAATGTCGACGCTGAAGGTCGTAACAAAAGGGAGGACGGTTTTAATATTGCACACGACGACAAATTGCACCCTCGTTATTTGGGGTGGCATCGCGTCCCGCCTAGAACTACGCGGACAACTTTGTCTGAGTGCTCAACGAAGTCTTACAAACGAATTTCCGCGCCGGCTGCCTTAAGTTAGCTTTATTAAGTAAGCATAAGTTTACGCACCGGGGTAAGATGGAAATTTCCATTAGAAATAACTTAATCTGTTTATTCTGTTGGACCTTCTCGACGGAATTCGACTGGACAAAAAAGAAAAGTTAATCACATTCCGTTACTCTATTCCCCATTCGTTGTTCAAGACTCGCTGACAACATTCAGAACTGTAAAATCTATGACAGCAACCCCTCTCTGCAAAAGTTTCTTCCTCCGATTCCTGCTCACTTTTCTTGCTGTCCTTTAGTAGATTAAATAAATTCTTTTCTTACAAAACTCGCTTAAAAAGCTTACACAAGACCCTGTTTTATTTTAACCAATTTCTCATCAAGTAAATAAATACTAAATAAGTATTGTATAAATAAAATCAATATCTACAAAGGCTTAATATAA